>JAUCMX010000002.1:28145846-28308346 GCA_033459395.1 Hemibagrus guttatus
ACAATCATGTGCATCAAACATTCCTATACAGCAGTGTTACATATTTGACTAAGTAAAGCTATTATTTGTGAAAAGTGTATCCCAGCCTGGTTCAGTCAATATATTAGACATAGTTCAACTCTAGGAAAATGATCGAATCAAAATCAGAATTAAAACCAGAATCAGACTCAAAAGAGAACTCTGAATCCGAACCATAGCCTGAATCATAATCATAATCAAGACCAGAATCAATGGCAGAACCAGAATTTGAATCAGACTTAAATCCAGAAGCAGAATCATAAACACAATTAATAATAAACAAAACAGAATAAACAGAATCAGACTTTGAATCTGAATCAAAACATAATCAGAATCATAATAAACATTTAAAAAAAATAATCAAAAGCAAAATCGGAATAAAAAATAATCATAATCAATATTAGAATTTGAATCTAAACCCAAACCAGAATTATAATTATAATTAAATTTTTTAAAGATGAAATCAAAACCTGCAATAGAATCAAGATAAAAATACAATAAAAAATGTAATCTTTTCAGAATGGAATGTCCTGTGTAATAAAGCGGCTTAAATAAAGGGTTCATCTCTTCTATTTGAAATGTTCCTGTTCTTGACCTGACATGTATTTCCTTTTCTGGTAAGTTTTGCTCAAATGAATGTGAACAGTATGTTGACAGCACGTTGTCATCTTAAATTCAACTGACTGCTGCTCATTTCCTTTTTTCCAAACAAAATATTTGTTGCTACATACTGCAGATTTCAAGTGGACAGCATTGAGTGGCATTCTGAATGGGGTCAAATGTGTTTTACTGTCTGATTACTTACAGCACCTCCAGTCGAGTCAGATGAGTTTTTCCTGTCATTCCGATAGAGCACATGCACACATCAGAATGAAATGTTATTTCTTCAAGACCACGGTTTATGGTAGAAATACCACAGCCTGGTAGACAGAAGTGTAATTAATTAGTGTGTTAATTAAAACTGGACATAAGAGGTAAAGAAGCGAGTGCAGGCAGGTTGGAATGGGTGGAGAAAGATTTCGGGAGTTCTGTGTGATAGGAAAATATCAGCGAGAATCAAGGGGAAGGTGTACAGGACAGTGGTGAGACCGGCCATGCTGTATGGTTTAGAGACAGTGTCACTGAGGAAGAGACTTTTTTTTTTTTATGGTTGTTGTTATTTATGTCATTTAATATAATGTAATTTTATAAATGATAAATCAATTTAAACATGATTTATTTTAAACATATATATTTGTATATTTTTCATGATTAGTTATTTATATTAAACATTTAAGATTTAATTTAAGATTTATTTTACAAATGTTTTGTCTATTTTCATATAGTTCATATAGTACATACTTTTTTCTTCTTAAAAGCATAATGTAATTTTTAAACATTAAACATTTTTAAAAAATGTAAAATAATTTAAGAACATATTTTTACACACTGTATGTGTTATACATGATTTATTTATTTATTTATTTTATTAGGATGATTTATGTGATTTTTTAATCAAATGATTCATAATCAATGTTTCTTTTATAACTCGTAATTTTTTTAAATACTGATTCTTCACATGCTTGACATGTTCAACTGTGATTTCACAAGTCATTTATTTTCACATGTTAATTTTTCACAAGTAGGTCATGCAGTTTCATTTGTCAGTGATTTTCATTACGAATAGTTCTTTTTCCCAATTCGGCTATTATGCGAATGATTTCTCACGTATATGAACGATTTCATATCTTCTTCATTCTTTAGTTTAATGAGAAACCATCATAGAAACACCAAGATATTTTGTGAGCAAAGGAGAGCTGCTATTGAACGGCCACTTCAGGCACAAGCCGAGCATAGAAATCGCTGGGATTTGAACTTACAAGGCTCCCAATGTCAAAAGGTCAAGCACTGTGAGCATTCAGCCCTCTGGCCAGCAGCCTCCTCATTCTTTCTCTCCCTTCTTTCTTATTCTTCTCCTCCCCTACTCACCCAGACGCTCTGAGTGCTGCGTTGTACAGAGTCTTGTCAGCACCTGGTATAAATCATCATTCATGCTGTTTCATTTGCTCCTGTATATGTCTTGAGAGTTTACTACTGAAGCAATGTAGTACGAGAGAGAGAGAGAGAGAGAGAGAGAGAGAGAGAGAGAGAGAGAGAGAGAGAGAGAGAGAGACAGCTTCATTAGTGGGAATTATTTGGGAATCATAAATCTGCTTCTGGGTAGCTGGTGTTTTCCTTGCAAATGATGCATCTCAGTTAAAGAATGGAAGGCTCGTTGCTGAAAGCTGACCAAAGATCAAGTAATTCACAACTCTCTCCCAGAGCAATCCCGAAGTGGTTTGCTGCACCATTTAACATGTTCGTAAGAAGGCGGGGGTTTTGAAAAATGACACAAAACATGAGTAACGTCAACACAAGCCACATAGCAAACACCATCCATTAAATGATGAAAGAAATAATAATTATGTACCTACCACATAGAATCAAACCCTTCCCACTATTGGGAAAAAGCGGCTTCTTGGATTGCACTACTGCTTGACCCACTGGCATTGGTGTATGGAAAATCCAGCAGATCATTATGTCACACACATTAAGCATGGCTGTGTTTAAATTCAGCTTTGCTCCTGTTACTTCTTAAGCTGTCCTGCTTCCCTCTGAGATAATACCTTTGTGATCTATCTCTAACGCCGTGGGTGAGCCCAGCCTCTTGGACCACCATGGTGTAGTTTGTAATTTGTATGGGTGAAAGTTAAGAGGAATGAGGCCCGCGGCAGCCTGCCAAGTGCTAACGGCCTGCGGCTGCGTGCGCCCTCTTGATCAATGGTGTCGGACGCTGCGAGCACCCTGTGCCGGATGACAAACACATATTGTCTACTGTTTGTGATGCCTCCTGCTTTACATCATTCTGCACAGCCTCGGGAAGTGGACATGGAGGTATTTGGCTTGCTGGCATGACAGGATAAGACATGGCAGACAGGACATTGGCAGAAAGTGCTGAAGAAGTGTAAGTGTGTGTCTGTGCCAACAAGACACTGGAGCTAAGAATGTGCTGGACATACAAGCGTACTTCTCACCCAGCCAACGTTGCTGTGATCTGATCTTGTTTTAGATCAAGTTAGTATTGCTTTTTACCCAGTTATGAAGCATGGTAATGGACCAGTGTCAGAGCTACTTTTACTGTGTTAAACCCACATTGTGGTGCCAAAAATGTACAGTTTGAAACAATGTGGTGTTAGAATGTTACAGCTAGTTGCTTAGCAACAGTCACCCAATCAGAAACTGCGTGTGCCTCATATCACATGAAAACCAGGACGTAGAAAAATCAGCTTGGTAATGTCAGGTACAGGACACCAAACACCAACAAGGACACTTGCACACTTACTTTTTCTTACAATTTATCTTATTTTATACAACTGAGCAATTGAGGGTTAAGGGCCTTACTCAGGGGCCCAGCAGTGGCAGCTTGGTTGAACTGGCTATGGAAGATGTGAAAGATTAAATAATTGTGAAAATCAATACCTGCTTGGGTGCAGAACAGCAGACCTGAAGTTTATTTTTCACTGATAAGCTGAAAGCATTAGACAAGCCATCATTTAAAGTAGTTTCTTGCTGTATTTATTAAATCATTGTTGGTGATGCTACTAATATGCAAATAACAATAAGTACAGTGTTTAATGCCAGATTATGAATAGTTAGGATTAATTGTAAAGTACGAGTAGAGTGAAATTTAACAAGTTAACCCAGGATTCTGTTTAAATAAATATCACAACCATCTTAAACATCAGTAATAATAGTCAGGTTTCAGTGTTAAACAAAAACAAAAGAGCAAGAGCTTATTTTCTTACACAATTACACATGTTCTAGCAATATTATATTAATAAGAAATTCAATGTAGAGATAGCAGACATTGGTGCAATTTTTAAACTCAACATTCCAGAACATGCATTATATCTCCAAATGTTTATGGACACGTGACCATCACACTTGTATCTGACCCTTTCCCAAAGTAAGGCCACAAAAATAGAAGCACACTGGTTGTTTTAATTGTATTGGATCCTTGCATGCTGTAGTATTATCATTTCCCTTTACTGGAACTAAGAGGCCTAAACCTGTTCTAGCATGACAATGCACCTGTGCACAAAGCGAGCTCTATGAAGACGTGGATTCAGAAGGTTGGAGTGGAAGCACACTGCATGGAACACCGGTTCTGCCTCAACCTCACTGAACACCTTTGGGATAAACTGGAACACAAACTGCACCCCAGACCTCTTCTCCTTCCCAACATCAGTGTCTGATCTTGTAGCTGAATTATCACAAATCCCCACAGCCCTACTCCAGCATCTACCAGAAAGCCTTCCCAGAAGAGCATAGGTTATTATAACAGGACATAAATGGACATCAACATGCATCTGTGACTTGTGAGTGTGATGGTCAAGTGTCCACAATCTTTTTTGTCCTACAGTGTAGCTGAGTATTGGCAGAGACTTGACATAGTTAGTGGCGTTTATGTCAGTATTAGCATGAAGCTGAGCAGAGTTGTACAGATGAGAAGGTGAGAGAGTTTGACAAACAAAAAGACTAAAGCGCTGCTGCATCACTCTCTTCGGGTGGAGACGAAATTAGAGCTAATTTGTAGCCACTGCCATGAGCAGAGTAATATAGTGTGTGATAAATTTAACCAAAGTGAAATAGACTATGTCACATTGGAAATTCATTTCAAAATAAATTTTGGATGTAGACCAAAATAACATGTTTATAATAAAGATTTAGTTGCTCAGCATGGATTTTTCCTTTAAGTGAGTTTTCAGAGTAACTTCAAAGATGCCACCTATTAATCTTTAAAACATATTAGGCTCAGCTTATGCAATGTGTGACAACATCTTTGATATCTCATGGTCACAGATTAATTACAAAGTTGTACTTTGTAGCCTCTAAATATTACTGTTTGGCCTTGAAATAATGAAATATTAATTAGCGGTCACACCTTATTAGAAAATAAGCAATATGCCACCTGAATGGCTCTGTACTTACATGTAAGACAGTTAAAGTGACAGGATTACAGCTATACTGTGTATATATTGCCATATTTTAGGCATGGTGTTTTCTCACCATGGAGTACTTCTCTGATTAACTACTAAGTAGCTGCAAGGATCAGTTATTGGAACCAGTAGTTAACGTCACCTACGAACAAAAAGACAATTTTCAATCAGTTTAAATAATATCCTGAATCATTAAACATTTGAATGTATAATGTTATATAATGTTGCTTTATAATGGTGTATAATGAATGTACAATGTTGTATAAAAGCAAACAAACAAATCAATCAGTAAATAAATCTGTTTGCACGGCAGTGCAGAAGGTTGTGTTGTTGCCTCACAGCTTCAGAGTCCCTGGTTCAGTTCTGAGCCTGGGTTAATTTCAGCGTAGTGTTCTGCATGTTCTCCTTATGTACATGACTTCCTGGGGATGTTCAGTTTTTTTCTTCGATTTCCCAAAGCCATGCTAGTACATGGACTGGTGATTCTAAATTACCCCTAGGTGTAAATGTGTGCGTATGATGCTCTGTAATGGACTGGTGTTCCATCCAGGGTCGATGAAAAGAATTTCCCAGTGTTAAGGGGTTTGGATCCACCACAACCTTAACCAGGATAAAGCAATTACTGAATGTGAATAAATATTTTCAGTACAAAATCTTTCTCAGATTTGGAACAGTGCTTAACTTAAGAGCTCGCCCTGGAACAGGATGCTTCAGCAATTGGTACTATTTTTGTAATGACAGACACTGATGTGTACAGCTTTAAATCTGCTCCAGTGCCTCTAACACCAAGTACATGTCTGAAAGTGTGCAAACATTCTGCATTCTGGCCTTTGACTGTACTCGGGCTTGTGAGTCTCAGTCGGATTCAGTTACACACATGGCACACCAGATAGCTCTGCTTGACTGCTATGTCCAATTGGGGTCAGTAGGCCATATAGCTCCAGTGACTGATTTGAGTTTTGTTTCACACACACACACACACACACACACACACACCACTACTACCAGCAGCAGCTATGTTTCTTGACTAGCCTTTCTCCTAATTGTCATCTTGAACATTGATACTTTAAAAAGAAAGGGTCTGGTTATGGGATCAGTGTGTGGGGGGGAAAGGGGACTGGTGGTGTATATTACTGTAATGCATTAGCCCTAGGCTAAGACCTCCACGAAGAGTTTATCTGAGTTGGAAAAAAGGCCAGCTTCTTTTCTGAATGTTGAATTTTTAAGAAATTATTCACAATGAAATGCTAAGGTTGCTAATACTGACTGGAAACGAGTGCAAATTTGACATCTTTTCCTGTACTGAGAAAATGATGGAAAACCTGATGACTGGAAACTCACGTATGTGTGGTGGTTTGGAAAAACCTGTGGCTAAATTCTGGAAAACAGCCAGAAATGACGAGAAATCAAGTTGGGGCTAAATAGTAATACACGTTGACATCTCTACTTTAAGAAAACAAAAATATATTTTTTTCAAAACATAAATGTTTTTATTTAGGCTGCTTTTTAAACTTTTAAGCCACTCCTATGGAGACATGAACAAACAGTAATGCTACCGAAAAATGTCTAAAAGCTTATTAGTTTCTATATGTGATTTGTTTGCACAGAAAGGTTTTTGCTTCAGTCATTTTATTGGAAAGCGATATGAAAAAAAAAAAAAGAAAAAGAGGAGTAAAGAGACAATAATGAGGATGATGTTTAAAAACCTGGAGTGACTTTTACCTCAGGTGAGTCAGATGAGACAGAGACTGACAGGAATGATGCTGATACTCAAAGTGAGAATTAATTTCTCTCCATAAACATATAATTCATAAAAGTGTTTTTTCTATAAATAATTAGGTTACAGATATAGAAGTATGCGGGGGTTTGGGGGCGCACAGTGGCTTGGTGGTTAGCACGTTCGCCTCACATCTCCAGGGTTGGGGGTTTGATTCCTGCCTCTGCCATGTATGTGTGTGTGTGTGGAGTTTGCATGTTCTCCCCGTGCCTTTGGTAGTTTCTTCCAGGTGCTCCGGTTTCCTCCCCTGGTCCTTAGACATGCATTGTAGGTTGATTGACATCTCTAAATTGCCCGATTTATGGGAAAATATCCCATAAATCGATTTCTGTTCAAAAAAAGAATGTTGATGAAATGAAAGCATGTAAAATACACCACTATATAATAATATTTAAGTTGTTACTACACCTGGTACAAAGCAATTCCAACTCTGGACTGCACTGTGGTAAAATTACTGGTTATTTAGGCAAGCAAATCTTTTTCACTGAAAACAGAACAAATTATACAGTTCTGTTCATTACGCATAATTTATGTTGCTGGAATTCTTTTCCGAGTTACGCGAAACTTGATAAAAGTTTGGCCCATGATAATCACAGATACAGTACACAACCTGGCAAATAGAGGTTTGGTTTTTAAAAAAAATGTTGAAAAGTGTATTCATTCATTAGAGATGAATGAATCAGGATTTGTTGCTCGGTCCGGGGGAAGCACACCTACGCAGCGTAAGAAGATGAAAACACACACCACAGGAGGTATGCACATGTTTTGGTCTTTCGGCATGAGGTAGGTCTTGGACTTGAACGATAGCTCGGTGCATATGGCACTAATACAGCAACTGACATCATTTCCAGTATATGTGTGGCCCGAAAAAGGGAAGCAGTTCTGGTCTGGTCAAATGGCTGCTCTTTACTTCGACTTGCAACATCAAGGCTGTGAGGCAGCTTGTCAACAAATGTGCTCTCCACATTTTGGAGGCCTGCACACTCACACTACCGTACGTGCACAAGTAGGTGATTGATTTTGTTTCTCTCGACTGTACGGAGACCCTCGGCGTTGGTGCTCATCCTGTGTTTTCCTTCGGACATTTGTGTCTGATTTTCCATTGGGTTAGAAGCATAAATGTACCCTTCAGAATTTATTTATAATTCCTCAGAGACGATGGTTAGTGGCTGTGTTTGTGTAATGTGCAAGCAGAGCTGGTGGTTAAACCGTGTGTGATGCATGGTCTCGGTGTGTGTGTATGTGTGTGTGTGTGTGTGTGTGTGTGTGTGTGGTGTTATGATTAAATCCACTAATGACCGATTTACCATCATCAATGTAGGCCTCAGTGCTAATTAGTGACCCCCACGCCTTTCTAGGAAGGCTGCTTGTGTTCTCTCTGCTTGTTTCCCTCGTTTGGCCCACCAAACCACCCAGCTTGAGCTCATAAATCATGGGCGGGAGATCAAGAACGCTGCCACCAGTCATTCATCCTACAGTGTCCTACAGCGTCCTGCAGCGTCCTTGCAGCCAGCCTTCTACAAATACCCCACTGACTTGACTGAAGTATGCTATGACATATGACATACAAAGGAATATAAAACTTTTTTTGAGAAGTCATTCGCTTAATTCAATGTTTTTTACCCAAATTTGAGATGCGGCATCATATACTGTAAAACAATTAGACATGGAATTCCCAGCAATGGTGTACAGCATTCCTGGTCCTGCTAATCACTGCTGGGATTGGTGTGTGTGTGTGTGTGTGTGTGTGTGTGTGTGTGTGTGTGTGTGTGTGTGTGTGTGTGTGTGTGTGTGTGTGTGTGTGTGTTCATGTCGCAGCTGCATCACTGTTCCCCGGAACGCTTTGATCTCTCTGATAAGTGCCATACCTAATCAGGTTAAAGTAGCACACAGCACGGAGGAAGGAAATTCCATTCATAATGGTAACATATCAGCCCCAGTCCTATGTGTCGCATTCCTCCAGCTAATTAGGAGTAAATACCTGACCTGAGGAGCATCTGTATTAGCCCCTGCCCGTGTGGTCCATCTGCTCCTTTTTTTCTGCCTATGCTAATTTGGAACACAGATGACACAACACACACAAGTGGCTTGTTTTCTTTCTTCAATTTTCGATTAATCAGATACACACATGATCTTATGCTTCGCTCACATTTCATCTTTTTACTTTTCCAAGGCGTCAGACCTGATCATTACAGCAGGACTATCGGTTATGCCGGGGCTCTAATTATCTCCTGTGACCTGCAGGGTCGCAACCTCAGCATGTGGCTCTCTGTGCTACTTTTGTTCTCTCGCACCTCCCTCTCAACGTGCTTTCTTTAAGCTCAGTGACTCTGAACCAAAGACTGTCTCCATCACCCTGCACCTTGTTTAGGGCACATATTTTGCCAAAACATGAACCTTACCATCATCACCACTTCCCTCCCTACACACACTGACATAGGGGTATGATCCATTTCTGTTTTTTTTCTGTAACATAATGTGTGTTCCTTTTATCAGTCCAGAATCAATATTTCTCCCTCTTTGTTCTTCAAACAAGAGCAGATGATCACTGAGTGCCACCCAGAGGGCTAGTGCTTCGAGAGGCTGGTTACGAATGACAAGAAATTGTATTTTAATGACTTATAATTACAGTATCATTTTGTGAAGGAAGTGTCATTATACCTTCTATTCCTTGTAATCTCTCTGTGTGGTTAAAGATGTCAATGATCCATTACCAAAAAGAGGACATTCCAGTGAAGTTCTCCAGTTTCAGAGAACTTCCTTAAGCCCGCTGTCAGGACATGGAGGGTGACTGCTCACGGCAGTGTGCTTTCACTGGCTCACACAGAACACACATATTGCTTGTGTGTTTTAAATGCTTAAAAAATACTTAATTGCACAATTTTATGTTGCCATGTTTTTCCTTGAGTCCACAGCCGGAGCAATAAACAGTAAAAGACTGTCCAGTAAACGTCCATAATTCTGTTAACAGCAGCGTAACCAGCCCGAGCTTAGTCATCTGACGCAAGCAAGCGGCCACAGTTTGTACCACACACAGAGAGAGGAAGTGGTCTGTCTCAATACACTTGCAGTGGTTTGCGTTGTGACAGAGAGACCGATGCATCAAGTATAGCTAATGATTTTGAACCGGGGCGTACGCGAGCGCGCGAGTGGATATCAGCCTCCTCTCACTCGTCCAGCTGGACACCGGTCAAGAGCAACTCTATTTGAGGCTTGGCAGGCAGCTCAAAGGGTGCAATTGTGAGCCACTGTGGGTAGCAGGAGTGGATGGGAGGAAGGCTGAGGCAAGCTGAAGTCACCGCAGAATGATTTGTGAGCCCATGTTTACGAAGCAACCATAATTTACAGGGCAATCCTGAAAACCAACGAGTTCCAAATGCTGTCCTCAAGGACCCTCAGCCAGGACGTTTGACTGTCCCAAAACACCTGAATCAGATAACCAGGGGCTGAAGAATAGTGACGAGCTGAACATGGTGTGCTGGCGCAGCTGAGAGACTTTTTCTCAGAAATCTGCAGGGTACCGCGGTTGCAAAACATCCAGTGAGTAAAGCTGCAGTAAATCTGGTAGCAGAGCGCAGCTTTGCCATGGCACATTTTCACAGTTTCTGGTTCGATCCTGAGCACAGGTTACTCTCTCTCTGCACTGAATAACAAAGTATTTGTGTTTAACCATGTGCAGTGTCCGATGCAAAACACCAGCGCCATGGGTTTGATTCTCAGCTGTGAGATCACACGGAACCGATGTGCAAATTTGAATTAAAAAAATTAATTGAGCTCGGTTTCAGTTTTTCCTTGTTCTCTGTTTTTCTTTCCAAAACTCCCAATAACATGCCAGTGCATTTCTTCTTTTTTTGCTTAATGGTTGTTCTTCTAATTATAGCCTAATGATCCAATGAAACCTTTAATGAACCTTTCAGGAATGCTTTTACCAAGTACCAAGCTGGTTTAGTTTATCTAAACACTTGACAGATTCTATATATAAAGAAAAAAATCATTTCCAACAGTTTTTCACACACACACACACACACATAGACTAAGAGTGTATAGTGCTGCTAGAAAGTTTGTGAACCCTTCACAATTTTTTGTAGAAATTCTGAATAAATTTGACCTTTGACAAATGGTCCAATATTAAAAGTATTATGTGAACCTCTGCATTCATTAACTGGTGTATTCTGACTTGAACAGCAATAACTTCAAACAAACATTTCCGGTAACTGATGATCAATCCTGCGCAATGAGCTGGAGGAATGTTGGCCCATTCCTCCCATTCCTGCTTAGTTAAGTATTCTCATGCGTCTGGCAACTTTTCAGCTTTTTCATAAGCTTAAATTATTTATTATGCCAGTGATTATGATTAATGATGCTTTTACTGATGAATGACAAAGATATTTTGTAAATGTGCAGCAAAAACAGAAATTTCTTGGAAATTGGATTGCCCATCTTGCCTATCTATAAGATACTAGATATTCCATTCAAATCAATTTAATTTGATTTGTATAGCACTTTTCAACATTCAACACTGTCACAAAGCAGCTTTATAGTAATATATAAATTCAGGATAAAAAATTTTCAGTTTATCCCGAATGAGTAAGCCAGAGGTAATGGTGGCAAGGAAAAATTCCCTGAGATAGTATGAGGAAGAAACCTTGAGAGGAACCAGAATCAAAAGGGAACCTCATGCTCATCTGGGTGACACCAGAAAGTGTGATTATATATAACGTCCTTTTCTATATCTGTGTACTATATGGTCAAAAAAAGTGCAATTGTGTAACCAGGAAATTCATTCTAGTTTTAACATGATGTCTGTATTGTTGGTCACCAACTGTTTAATGAGGGAGACTTGAGTGTAAAACTGTTCATAACAATTGCAGTCCAAAGTCGTTTTCATGGTTTCTGAGTGATACCATCCACAGTAGTCATGTATCTCTAGGCTACTCATGTGGAGCCCTCCTCAGCAGCAGTGAGAATTGCAACCAGAAGTAGAACATGAGGATGGATCAGGCACGTCAAAAGAGCAGTTTTGGTCAAGTTCACTGGTCTCGGCAGAGATAGCAAGGGTCATTAGTACAGGTTTGCTAAAATTTACATTGACAAGAAATTGTGCAGAGTTTTGAATAATAAAGATGCTGAAATTTATTTTAAAATTAAATTCTGATGCTCTATAAATTGTCCATAGTGTGTGATTGCGTGAGTGAATGAGAGAGTGTGTGTGTGCCCTGCGATGGGTTGGCACTCTGTCCAGGGTGTATCCTGCCTTGATGCCCAATGACGCCTGAGATAGGCACAGGCTCCTCGTCACCCGAGTATAAGCGGTAGACAATGAATGAATGAAATTCTGATGCTAGCGTGGCACAGTGGCTTAGTGATTAGCACGTCCGCCACCCTCCTGGGTTCGAGTCCCATTCACTGTGTGTGTGGAGTTTGCATGTTCTCCCGCTTGGTGGGTTTCCTCCGGGTGATCTGGTTTCCTCCCACAGTCCAAAGACATGCTTCTAGGCTGATTGGAGTCTTTAAATTGCCCGTAGTGTGTGAATGTGTGTGTGTGCCTTGTGTTGGGTTGGCACTCCATCCAGGGTGTATCCTGCCTTGATGCCCGATCACGCCTGAGATAGGCACAGCCTCTCCGTGACCCGAGAACAGATTGGATAAGCGGTACAGACAATGGAATGAAATGGGAAAAATTTTGAAGCTATAGCTTAATTTTAAAATTCTAAAATGTTTTTTTTTTTTGGTTTAAACAAAACAACAAAAACAAGTAAACAAACAAACAAATTAATTAATTTATTTATTTATTTATTAATTAATTACTGGGCTTTCAGTGTGTACTTTTTAATATTTCAACATGTATCTAAAATGATCCTATTACAGAATACTGGTGTCTTGTTTTTTAATGACGTACAAAAATTATTAATGTGACTTAATGTGATTCATTAAACCATTAAACGCTTTTTATCAAAATAAAATCAAGCCCGGAAATATCACTGCAGCATGTAATCTGAACCTCTGCAGTCAGCGCTGAAACCTGGATGAAATGATTTTGTTCATGAGGAGTATTTCTGAGGGGAGGTTCTGAGGAGGTCTTCCAGCTGGCTCTTGCATGAATGCTGCCAGCCTGTGTTTACTCTGAGATTGTAGTTAACTGATCAGAAAACCATATTTATTCCACTGTGGTAACCCAAAGCACATTTCTAAGCCTTTGAAGCATTTTGCAACCAAAACAGCTCCCAAAAGACACGAGAGGCATGGGAAAACCCTGGCAAAAGACCTCACAATCTATTTTCATCCAAATTTCAATATTATTCAGGGAAATGGGAAACTGACGTTATTCGGTAAATGAACAAAGTGTGAATTGCAGCATTGAAACATTATAAGCGAAGTTAGCAAGTGGGTCTATTAATGGGTTAGGATATTTGAGCAAAAATGAGGAATAATCAGTAGCTGAATTAAACATCAAGAAGTAAATCCACAATGATTAATACATAAAATGCCATTTTTATAATGTTTCTTTTTCACAAATGTTTCAAAATGTCTGATACTGAAGCTAGATTTTTCATTATTTATACCTATACATTATTTATAACATTTACTGTAATTAAATATTTGCTAATTTACATGGACTTTAATCAGGGATTAAACAGTAATTGTAGGGGAACATAATAAGAGCTGTAAGTATAATTTTGTTAAAATTACTTGTTTAATAATATTTTTATTATGTCACAGTGCTGCTAAATTCTCAGGTCTGATTGGGCAGAAGGCATTGATTCATTTTGAATAACAGC
The DNA here is from genome assembly GCA_033459395.1 of Hemibagrus guttatus. Lineage (NCBI taxonomy): Eukaryota > Metazoa > Chordata > Actinopteri > Siluriformes > Bagridae > Hemibagrus > Hemibagrus guttatus. Next base: position 28,159,439 of record JAUCMX010000002.1, read on the forward strand.
AGCTCTGATATTAGTTCCATCCAATTCAGGATGATTTAAAAGTTTATATGAATGCACTTATTTCAAAGTGTTATTGTTTTTATGGAATTAATTCATTGTTATTGGACCTGTACAGTGAATAAATGTAAAACATGTGTGTAATTGTTGATATAGTGACATTTTTTGGATTTAATCTTTTTTGTTTTTCTTTTTGTCTTTACAATGGAAAAAAGAGAAGCTGATGAGCAAACAATATAGCTGTAGTTATAGCTGTTCTATATCTATATCTACAAACCCGATTCCAAAAAAGTTGGGACACTGTACAAATTGTGAATAAAAACAGAATGCAATGATGTGGAAGTTTCAAATTTCAATATTTTATTCAGAATACAACATAGATGACATATCAAATGTTTAAACTGAGAAAATGGATCATTTTAAGGGAAAAATAAGTTGATTTTAAATTTCATGGCATCAACACATCTCAAAAAAGTTGGGACAAGGCCATGTTTACCATTGTGTGGCATCCCCTCTTCTTTTTATAACAGTCTGCAAACGTCTGGGGACTGAGGAGACAAGTTGCTCAAGTTTAGGAATAGGAATGTTGTCCCATTCTTGTCTAATACAGGCTTCTAGTTGCTCAACTGTCTTAGGTCTTCTTTGTCATATCTTCCTCTTTATGATGCGCCAAATGTTTTCTATGGGTGAAAGATCTGGACTGCAGGCTGGCCATTTCAGTACCCGGATCCTTCTTCTATGCAGCCATGATGTTGTAATTGATGCAGTATATGGTCTGGCATTGTCATGTTGGAAAATGCAAGGTCTTCCCTGAAAGAGACGACGTCTGGATGGGAGCATATGTTGTTCTAGAACTTGGATATACCTTTCAGCATTGATGGTGCCTTTCCAGATGTGTAAGCTGCCCATGCCACACGCACTCATGCAACCCCATACCATCAGAGATGCAGGTTTCTGAACTGAGCGCTGATAACAACTTGGGTTGTCCTTGTCCTCTTTAGTCCGGATGACATGGCATCCCAGTTTTCCAAACAGAACTTCAAATTTTGATTCGTCTGACCACAGAACAGTTTTCCACTTTGCCACAGTCCATTTTAAATGAGCCTTGGCCCAGAGAAAACGCCTGCGCTTCTGGATCATGTTTAGATATGGCTTCTTTTTTGACCTATAGAGTTTTAGCCGGCAACGGCGAATGGCACGGTGGATTGTGTTCACCGACAATGTTTTCTGGAAGTATTCCTGAGCCCATGTTGTGATTTCCATTACAGTAGCATTCCTGTATGTGATGCAGTGCCGTCTAAGGGCCCGAAGATCACGGGCATCCAGTATGGTTTTCCGGCCTTGACCCTTACGCACAGAGATTGTTCCAGATTCTCTGAATCTTTGGATGATATTATGCACTGTAGATGATGATAACTTCAAACTCTTTGCAATTTTTCTCTGAGAAACTCCTTTCTGATATTGCTCCACTATTTTTCACCGCAGCATTGGGAGAATTGGTGATCCTCTGTCCATCTTGACTTCTGAGAGACACTGCCACTCTGAGAGGCTCTTTTTAAACTCTTCCTTGCCACAGTCGCCTGAGTCACCTCAGGCTTACTCACTAGGGAAAATTTTGTCTAACATCTAGGACTGTTTGTTTGTATGTTTATTGTTTCTTATGTTCTGTAAAGCTGCTTTGAGACAATGTTCTTTGTTAAAAGCGCTATACAAATAAAATTGAATTGAATTGAATTGAATTTTTATACCCAATCATGTTGCCAATTGACCTAATAAGTTGCAAATTGGTCCTCCATCTGTTCCTTATATGTACATTTAACTTTTCCGGCCTCTTATTGCTACCTGTCCCAACTTTTTTGGAATGTGTAGCTCTCCTGAAATCCAAAATGAGCCAATATTTGGCATGACATTTCAAAATGTCTCACTTTCAACATTTGATATGTTATCTATATTCTATTGTGAATAAAATATAAGTTTATGAGATTTGTAAATTATTGCATTCCTTTTTTATTCACAATTTGTACAGTGTCCCAACTTTTTTTGGAATCTGGTTTGTATATCTATATCTATATCTATATCTATATCTGTAAAAATAGCTGCTCTAATGTATGTGCTAACAGCAACTAACTTGTTGGGGTTTTTTTTAATGTAAGTTAAAAGGAATTAAAAGTATAGTGTCATTCTGTCATAAATTTAAGAAATCATCTGGTTTAAATGCTTTTAGAAATACTGCTTCACACTGATTATTTTCCTACAAACACTCATTCTGAAGCGTTTTATTCCTTACTTAATACTGCAAATAACGTTAGTTAATGTTAGTAAAAAGGAATTTTAAGGGGGAGGTTTAAAACACTAAAGGACTAGTTTTAGTTTTTATGAATTTGTGCACTAGTTTGTGCACGGAAATTTCACAACAACTTGTCATAATGCATTTGTTTCCAGTAATTCTTGAATTGGGATTGGCAAACAGAAATGAAAATACAATTTAATCTCTCCTCAGTTTGAATTCATTGTTTTTTTTTTATAACATATTGTGGAATCTTTCCACTTAAACTCAATTAATTTGACTGATACAGAGCCAGGAAAGTTGGGTGTTCGCTGCCTTTTTTCCACTGCACAGCGGTCATGATCATTACAGATTAGGACGGAAATAGAAATCAATCCACTGCGAAGCGGACCGTCTTCCCTTTAATGTTAAAATGTTAGATAGTTATGGTTTAGGCCTCCAAATAATCAATAGGAACATAAATGTAATCCAATTAAGTGGCTTTACAAATTACAGACTGCAGCTAACTTTTAACAGTAACAGACGTGTGATTATGCGCTGACCACCCAGTGGACAGCAGCATGTGGGAAGAGGGGGGTATTTTGAGCTTTGCCATGAGGAGACATGTGGGGAATGAAGCCTGCAGGCTTCATGATCTGTGAACTGCAGATAGCAGATAGCAGATAGCACAGGTCAAGCAGCCCGGCGGCTAAAACACACCTCCTCCACTCGTCATGCTCATACAGATGCTGGTCCAGAACACACATGCATTGGTGGCCAGGGTCCAGGTGATCATTATGGGGTCAAGCCTAGCAAAAGACTCAGTGAAGGAGTGTGTGATGGAGTAAAAAGTGGAGGGGTGGTGTGTGGGGGTGAGGGGTGAGGGGTGGGGGGTGTTAGTGTGACAGCACTATGAAAAAGTTAAGGGTATGCAAACTGCCAATGACATTTGAGTGCAATGTCAGTGATACGCTTTAAAAAAAATATTCATACTACATTGTAATTTTTCTTTGTTGCTCGAATGTGCATCTTTTGTGCACCTTTAAAATGTTTAAGGTACATAAATGGAAAGTAAAAAGTTTTCAGAAAAAAAATTACATATATGGATTTTTCTAGGTAAAAGATACAGGTGTACACTTGATGGTACCCGACCAAACAAGAAGGAAAGATACTGTATGTGTATTTAGATTTATGTTCCTTTGATTGGGGTAGGCTTTTATTCTGTGTAACTGAGAATGTAAGCAGAATTTGGTTGAAGTAAAAAGCTGAGGAAAAACATTATTCAGAAATGCCACAACTGGACCATTTAAACTCATTCTTTTGTTTCTATCAAAATCTTTACCACTGAGCTACCACTTCCTTTATAACAATGTATAGCAGTGTGTGTGTGTGTGTGTGTGTGTGTGTGTGTGTGTGTGTGTGTGTATGTGTGGACTCCCTGGGGAAATAAGCAGCCCAGGTGGTCCACCATGACCTACCTGTAAATTTCAGCCCATCAAGCAAACAGTCTCCCAAAAACAGGAGGAAACTCAACACTTCACACTCCTCGCCTGTACCTGACCTCCTGCTCTTCACTATTTTTACACCTTTTATGCTGTTTTATTAGCTTCAATTACATCTGGGGCGGCACGGCGGTGCAGCGGGTAGAGATACAGCCTGACAACTCCAAGATTCCTGGGTCAATCCTGAATACTATACATCTCTGTAGAGCTTTTCACGTGAAATGATGTGGTGTTAGACTGTTATGACTAGATGCTTAGCAATCAGAAACTGAATAGCATGTCCCCTCATCACGTGAAAACCAGGACATAGCAACCGAGAACAAAAACAGCTCGATAGCATCAGATGGCAAAACACTAAACATCATGGAAGCGTGACTGGGGAAATTAGCGTAAGTTGAATATCAATAAACGCCTGATTAACTACATGACTTACAAATACCAAAAAAGGTTAGAAAGCTGTGAAAGATAGCAAAACCTGCTTGAGCTCAGAATAGCAGACCTGAACTTTATTTCTAACTGATGTAAAAGTGTGAGACAAGCCGTTATTTAAAATAGTCGCATGCTGCATTTGTTGATGCTGAAAATATGCAAATAAGAAGGAGGTTAAGGCAAGGTTTAAGATGTACAGTGTGAAATGTCAGATTATGAAGAGCCAGGATTCATTGTTAACTCTAGATAAAGTATAAGTAGTGTGACATTTTTAAAAAGATTACATTTACCTGGAGTTACAAACAGCTACAAATCTTCATTCCCTTATCAGAATCCTGAAGACTTACTAACGTACTGTTACTGACACTGGAGACTCCTTCCATAAATCTTAAGTCAAACCTCAGCATAGATATGTTTATATGGAGCATCTTTTCCAAATGTCCCAATGCATGTTGTTGCTATAAAAGAGGTACAGAGTGTTTTAATAATTCTTTCTGGCCAATCAAACCGCAATGTGGTATAATACAGATTTGTTAATGTTTTCAAAGCTGCTTTTTGGTTCCAGGATAAAGTAAAAGTTGATCAAACTTTCTCTGAGTGCCTGTCAGAGAAGCACCGCTGCCATGGACAATCCCAATATAAGCTTTAATCAGGGTAATCTGATACAGTCGCAAAGCATCTTTATATTAGACATTGCAGGAAGTAATAATAAGGCTTGTCATATTCCATCAGTGTTCCTGAGCGAGTATGATCCAGGCCAGAAGTGAGCAGGCCTCCTGCTGACATGCACTACATCATGGGGGTTAAAATATAGGAGGGAGGGGAAGAACCCTGGCTGTGATTGCTAAATGTAGCAGATCAGGAGTTCTTGGAAGTGCAGCTGCGTAGAGTAAGGGCCTCCGGAGGTAAAAGGTATTGGCTTCTTCCATTCATCTTCATTTTGCAGTAGGCGTCCTTTGTTCCCTTTCACTTCCTTCCATCACAAAGCATTTTGAGTTGGAAGCCGGAGAAAGTCAAGGATTAACCGCACGCCGGGGGTTGGGGGGTGTGGAGGTGGGGTGCTTTGGGTTTAGAAGAACATCGTCTCTCTCTTTCCCACTCCGATGTATGCTCACCCACAGCAGATCGCACATACACACATCCTCAACGACACAACCACCCACGCACCACTACACACAAACACACGTTTTTTTGTGTTTCTTTTCTTTAAGTGATTGTCCATTTAATCATTTTGTGGATGGAAAAGTATACAATCGTCATGCGGTGGATCCTGTTTCCAATGAAACCTCCTTGCTCCCATGTCTAATGGAAAGTTCTCAGAACATAACAAAGCCAACCACCTTGGACTGGGAGCTGCTTAAAGACATAAACGTCAACAGGACGGTGGGAAAAAGTGACATCCCTGCCAAGAAAATATAGATACACATAGGTTAACTGTGATTAGTGCATTCCACTAGCATAACATAACTCCTGCTTTCAGATACTACACCTAGACGTGCTGGCAGAGCAAGGATTAGGTGCATGAAGCCTAGAAGTGGATGCTGACAGATGCTGGAATGAGTTGGAGTCCCGATTGAGCGGTGCTGAGAGCGCTGACACTCATCCACTGAATAGCAACTGAGATTAAAAAAAAAAAAGTGCATGGTTTAATTAAAGATAACGAGTGAGCAGGGTCCAGGTGTTGACAAGCTGATAACAGATAAGAAACAAGTTTAACTGACAGACATGTGACAAGTTTAGAGAGAGAAAGAGAAAAATGTGAAGTGCTCGTGTCATACCTCAGCCTAGTTTGGCTTGTTTAGACATAATTAGTATGTGTTGACTCACACCTCCTTACAAACTATACACTGCTACAGTAAATAAACTCTTGTAGCTTAGCTTTTCGTGTATTGATTCAGTAACCCAATGCTCACGGTACTTATTTCCTACTCTGGGGGTGACCGAGAAACTCAGCAAAGAAAAACCTATGAGCTGATTTATTTATTTTTTCTGACAACAGGCATGACTGGTGGCTGATTAACAGCTATTATCCCAGGCCATTGGTGCATAACGTGTTCATTTATAAGGCATACTGTACATTTAAAGAGGCAAATATGTGGCACTGAGAAATTAGTGGTAGTGGATATCAGTGAATGCCTGCTCGACTGCATGACAAACTTAAAAAAGCTAAAAAAGATTAAAAAAATGTGAAAGATAAAAATACATGCCAAGATGCAGAAGGGTAGAAAGTGTGAGAAAGAGTGAAACATCAAATTATGAATTATTAACCCTGGGAAAAGTATGAGCAGTGTAAAACAAGATAACCCAGGAATCTGTTTACCTGGAGTTTACAATCACCCAGGGGAACTAGTTTTTAAGAGTCAACTTTTTAAGGAGTCAAGTTTTTAAAAAGCCCTGTGGTGTATCATCTTAGCTAAACATAAAAGATGACTAAGTCTATTTACACACCTACAGTATCCTCCTCAGCTGCTCTGAGGTGATTGCTAGAGATTAGCCTTGGGAAGTTATTTTTTCTTTTTCCACATAGTAGACTACCCTTTGCCACTACATTATCAAGACATTGCTGTTTCTATATTAAATCTGACAACTGGAGATGCTATGTGGGAGGTAAACACAACAAAAGCTTCCGAAAACACTGAGGTCCAGACCTCAGCATCCTCATAGCAAGTTACAGCCATAGAGTTGTTGCTTTAATACTTCATGGACTAATTTACCTTTTACTCAGTGCTTGGTTTATATAAACACACATAAAGCAGTCAACCAGACAGAATGGTCTAGACTTCTACTGTTTCCACTGGACTTGATGAAAAATAAGTGTCAGATGGTGCTGAATATTGTTGTGTCATACTGACTGGGAAAAAAGCAACTGGGAGAAAATGGTTAGCTGGTACATTCTTTAAAAAAAAAAGTAAAAAAAAATGTAGACTTGCAGCTTTAAAGAACAGCTGCTGTAAATCCTGCCCTGTGCTCTTCCCATGATTCTTTATTCACAGTCCAAACCCAAGCAAATCCTACCAATACCACATACATCATCATGATAGTGTTGAGAACGATTCAGAATACAAATAATATCTGATCAGAGATGGTCCTGTGGAAGGAAGGCATGCTTCTCAGCAGGTAACATCACTGATTCACAGCTCTGGATCCTCAGGTTCGATCAGGAGCTTTGATTATTGTCTGTTCAGAGGTTCTGTGGATGTCACCTCCATGTGTGCATCTAAAGAGTTGTTAGATTTGCTTTTAAAAACACACATGTTGGTGTATTCCCTACTCTACGATAGTGTCCAATGACATTGCTCCCCCTGCTGGCTTTGCAGTGGATGTCATTCCGTGCTTGTGCTCCGTATTGGGTGTCACACCAACACTTAGCCATGCAGAAGCCTGACCTACGCTAAGGGTATCACTCCAAAAAATTCTTCTCAGCTCAAGAGCCTTTATAAGTGTTTATGAAATGACATCTTGCATGACTGTCCCAGACCCCTCTTCACTTGTGGCTCTTGTATCTCCCTTTGCCTATCAATAAATGGCACACAGGGTTTATCACCTAACTGGGATAAAGGGGTTACTGGCTGATCCTGATAAATGGATGATCCTGTGGCGATCCCTTACTAGTTATTGTTAGCAAATACACATGTAATGTAAGTGAAATTCATAAATTGTCCATGAGTTTTATTTCCATATCACTCTGGAGGTAGTGAGGTAGGACACCCTTCCTGTCACTGGCTTAACACTGTTAAATGGTAAAACAGCTTAATATAACACAAGGAAGCATTTCTGACAGCACTGAATAAAGCGCTTTCACACCATGTAATTCCAACTGCTTTATGTAACAGGAAAAAAGACAGATTCCCTGCCATCAGCTCCTGTATTCAGCACCATGACCATGGAAACAGAGGCCAGATAGACTCAGCAAACCCTTGTAATTACCTCTGTGTGTGTGGAGGCCTTCATTTCATTTCTCCTTTTATAACTCACCACGTGGCTTCTATCATTATTCCACCAATATAATGATTACGGATTTGGTCAGAGTGTGCCCACAGGCAAGTGTGTGCACTACCTATGGCACTGATTCCTATACTGAGTTGCGAATTATAAAGCATGTGGGCTAAAATACCCACTCATTACTAAAATGAAGGGGGTTATAATTTGGGACTGTGCACCATGACCGAATCACACTGACTTTAGCCGCCTCCAGGAACACAGACCTGTCATCGACAAAATGAGACAAATAGACGTTTCCTGTTTGTGGTAAAACAGGATTTGAGGAGGCTTAGAATATCTCAAGTTGATTTTTTCCCCTGCTTTATTGTCATTGTGAAATGCATCATAAGTAATGTTTGAGTGCTGAATTCATTTTAATCATTAATTCACTATGACTGTTGTCACTAATTCACTAATTATTTGTAATTATTTTGGTAGATAAAAAGAAGAAGAAGCAGTTGTAGACGTTCATTGAGGTTATTCAAAATGTAGGTTCAAATTTCCAATGTCTTTCCTACTGTCTGTCACATGCCACGTTGTTGATATATCTAAATAAATGAAGAATCAGAGAGAATTTCAAACACGCCTTATCATCAAAGTAAATTTTCTCAAAAACACCCACATAATAGTAGCCCCCCCTGTCTCTCTCTCTCTCTCTCTCTCTCTCACTCTCTCTCCCCCCAAAAGTTATTAATGCACAGTGTTCATTACAGCTGTTCAAACATGGGGTCGGCAAATGACCCGCGGTTTAGAAAAACACTGTGATTTACTCGGCAGTGTGTGCTAAAATAATCCAAAGGGGAGTATAATAACATTTGTCATAACTCACAGGACGCCCGGAGGAGCGAGGTGGAGAGGAAGAACGAACAGAACGAAAAAGCAAAGAAATGCAGCGTAAAAGATGACAGGCTAAAATTCATGAACCAGTGCGGATGAGCGGATGAGAGCATGCGCTGGCTTAAAAGCAAACTCCCATGAGTAGAGAGACGCACAGCAGAGGCTGCGTGCTCCTCAAAACCTCATCTCCTTCATCTCCAGAGGAGGTCTGAGAGTTTTCCATAAGATCACAGACAGTCTTAGGAGGCCAAAAGTAAAGTCGATGCCACGCTGTGTGTGTTTGCGTGTGTGTGTGTCACTCGTCCAGGGCAATTAGCATGAAAACGCCGCCACCAAGGTGGCTGAAACCACATGGTTCCAGTGGGCAGGAGTGCCCAAACAGAGCCTCCCTCTGAAGTGCAACATGCAACCACGAGGCATGTTTGGATGCTCCCAAAAAAGAGAAAAGAGGAAACAAGAATGAAGAAAACAAAGAAGGGATAAGTAAGGGAACTGATGAAATAGGGATCCAGTAGGGAAACATCGTCATTGGAGACAATACAGTGCACACATCTGATATTGACTCAATTTGACTGAACACAAATTACTGACCATGGCTGTCAAAACAAATTGTACTCTTTGAACACTAAGTATAATAAAATATTCATAATATTTATGCATTTGAAGGCAAAAAAAAGTTCCCATGTTCTACTTTTAAGCTTAGACAGGTCACAGGTTTATACTAACACACTTGTTATAATAGTTTCTATAGTAACAACAAAAATTGTTGCCATGGTGACATTTCTGTAAACTGATATTTGTTTAACATTTATGGAAGGAGTCTCCAGTGTCAGTGCTTTATAACAGTCAGAGCTGAAGGAAGGATTCTCTAGATTCACTCAGAAGGATTTTGCACTTTCTTGCTCCATTTTTGTTTTATTAATGTTGAAAAAGAAAAAAAGGGGGGCTACAATGTAAGTGACAACACTCTTGTCTTATAGACCTTCCAAAATGTATCTATAAATGGACAAAAAGTTAATGAATAATAAATTGTATTCTTTGAATATTGCTTTGAGAAACAATTACATGATGTGCCCCGTTATAGGGAAAATAAATAAATAAATAAGTAAGTAAGTAAGTAAATAAATAAATAAATAAATAAATATATAAAAAAAATAATAATAATAATAATAATAATAATTATTATTATTATTATTATTATTATTATTATTATTATTATTATTATTATTATTTTATTTTTTATTTTTATTTTTTTATTTTTAAATTGGTGGCTCACTGGTAGGTTTCTCGCCTATCATGCGGAAGGCCCGGGTTCGATTCCCAGCCAATGCCTCAACCCCAGCCACTGGATGTGTCGGTCCCGAGCCCGGAAAAATGGGAGGGTTGTGTCAGGAAGGGCATCCGGCGTAAAACATTTGCCAAGTTGTTGTGCGGACCAGTTGGTCTGCTGTGGCGACCCCGAACAGGGAGCAGCCGAAAGCAACTCTCTACTTTACATTGTTGATTATTTTCACATATAAAAATGATTTATTCCTTACTTAATATAAGTAATTCCATCAGCTATCTTGGTGACTTCTGCAGAGTTCATTAACACTGACAATGAGCAACACTCTCGTTCCAAAAAAAAAGAAAAAAGTGAAAAGACAGAAGGGATGTGTATCTGTTCCAGAGGCACCAACAGGAAGTTTAGCACAGATATGCATGTTTCATACCCATCAATGTCAGTACACTTTCTCTGTCTTGTTGGATAACCACATCGGAGAACAAGTGGACGTGAATCAGTGTGAGCACTTGTACCGATTCTCCCAGTCCCTCCCTCCTTCTCTTTCTTCTTCTATCTCCCTTTATCCCCCCACCCTCCATCACCCCCATCTCCCTCCCTCTTGTGGCCCCAGCCATAGCAGACATTTTTGTGGTGAAATCATTAAACCCACGTGCGGAGCTCTCTCTGTGGTCACTGGGGGTCTTGCTCCTCTGCCTTTAGCTGAATAAATCATAAAGTCTACTGCGAGACCACACAAGAAGAAGCAGAAGCAGCAGCAGCAGAGGAGAACAGGCCTCAAGCCCTGCACGGACGCACACATACACACAGAGCCTTCCCGTCTACATACACACACACACCCCCTCCTTTTCCCTCTCCCTGACTCGGAACTGAAGACCAAAACACCAGAGCGGCGAAAATGTGTGTGTGTGTGTGTGTGTGTTAGAGAGAGGAGTAGTTATATAAAAAAGTAATGGAACAAAGAAAAAAGACAGATCAAGAAGGAAATAAGGACCAGATACAGAAAAGATGTTGAGTGAAAGATATTTTGGGAAGGGGGGTAGAGGGGTTAGGGTTCGGAGAAAAAACACATCACCCCGAATTTGATGTCAAGATCGAATTCTGTATCAATAAAAAAGTGCATCTCTGTTCAACTCAAACGCTCATCCTCCAGAGCATGGAAGCATTCAAACATGTGTTTAATCATATGAATAAGTCTGTTTGTCTAAGTGTAATTAAAAGTGTATGTTGACTTGTATGGGTGCAATTAAGAGTGCATGTTGACTGAAAGTCCTCACAAAAATAGTGTGTGGTTAATCATGTGAAAGAAGCTGGTTTTGTACATGCAATTAAGAGTGTGCGCGTTAAGAAAACGTCCTCGCTAGTGCACTTGGTGGGTTTTTATTTCAGCCGAGCGTAACGTGCAGTGAAATAGCTGAGGGAAAGTTTTGGAGTTCTAGAAAAAACAAAAATGGTTATTGAAGAAGTCACAGAAGAAGGATTGCATCTGACTGGAGGAATAAGACAGGGAGCAAAGGCATTGCTTGTTAACAAGGCAGATAAAGAAAATACAATATACCTTAAATCTATATAAAGTCATTATTAAAGCAATTCATATTAAGTCCTGGTTAGTTTCAAAAATCTGTATTCATATTCAAACCCCATATATTGGCCTAATCCAATATAAAAACTCCCACCACAGCACCAGTGAAAAAACTCATAAGGTAGAAATATTAGTACATGCTGTGTGATTTCTGACGCTGACAGTTCCTCAGCATCACTAGATGTTCATAGCTTTTTTGCAGTTATTGCCTGTAATATTTTTTAATTGGTTCTCTATACATTTTTTGTACCACATTTTAGAGACTCCACACATGCATAGAAGAGCCAGGAATCAATCCCCCAACCCCAGAGGTGTGAGTCAAACATGCTAACCACAACCTACCATGCCCCAATAATTGGTTCTATTTTCTGAAATAGAAACAACATAGTGGAACTTTAAGCACTTTTAAGCACTGCGATCCTGACCATACAGTTAGGCAAGACTCCCTTAGGAAAAATCCCCTGCTCAAGTGAATTTTTATAGAATCCCATACAGTATTCTAGTCCTGATCCCAGATCTTTCTCAAAAAAATAATAATTATAATAATAAATAATAATAATAAATAAATAAATAAACAAGTTGTTCCAATCAGCACCTAATTTGATTAAATGTAGAATATGAGAACTTCTCCATGTTCCATTGTACTTTACTGCAAATTTGTAAGAATGACTGCCAGTGTGTGATGATGACTTGTTTTGTGTTGCCTTTGTCCCGCCTTGATAACTCCTTGTCTTGATAGAACAGGAAAAATATTACTTTACTCTCAATTAAATTAGCAACATGTTGCACACAAGCAACAAAGAATTTTTTTTTTTAAACACAGAGGTTTATGTGATGTTTTACATGACTTTAATAGTAATTATTCATTAAATAAGTTGTTTCAACCCTGATCTTCTGCCAGTTCATACCCACCAGCCCTCTCTAAAAGTGTGCTTTAGCTCTTCAGCTTGAATCTATTCTTATCTGGTAAGGGAGGATTCTGACTTTTGTGTATCTGTTTAACTTAGTTGGTTCTAAAGTTTTGTTTTTTGAAATGTGTTATATTGTATAGCTTGTTGATCCTGTAGTGTTGGTCTATGCTTATTAGTTCTCTCAGGTGATTATTCAAGAGTAGTTTCAGTCTTCCTGCCATATGCCAGACATTTAAATGTAAAAGTCTTCTTTCATCACTTACCATTGAGGTTTAATGTCATATAAATGAGAAATCCAGAGATCTACCAGATGATGAGTGCAACAGTGTTGACAGCAACAATTAGCATGCAAGCTGAAGTTTTGGAATCTGATCTGTTTGAGCATTGTGTGCAGATGAGCAGGTAAGGAAGCCTGACAAGCTAAAAGATTAAATCACTGCTGCATCACTCTCTTAAGGTCAAGATGATGCAAGGGCTAAATCCCAAAAGCATTACTATCAGAAAATAATGAAATACTATTGCGGGTAGGTTGAAAAAGAAAAAAATGTTTAAACTAAAAAAAGTCATAATTGATATTGTTGCAGATCACATTGATTATCACTTATAAAGATTAAGATGCAGAATTACAATTTAAATCTCTAATTTGCTAATTTGCTAATCTTGAGTCTGGTATTTAATTAGCTTTGCTTTATTTTGGTAATTATGTGATTTTCAGTATATAATGATGTGCCAAATCACTGATTCGCCTTTACCAAACAGCTTGTTCTTATTTGTTACAGATAACACAATTCTGTACATTGTAATTAGTTAGCAGTTGGGTGAAGATGCCTATTTATATTGAAGTGTGATGACATGAATAGTAAATATCCACAAAACCAAGGTGTAAGAAATGATCCAGGACCTTTAAGGCTATACTTGAGGTCAGGAAAATTATTTTGGCCTTGGATCTGTGCTAAAAATGAATCTTGCTGAGAAGTAAAATATATGTCATTTCAGATCAATGTAAATTTGGAAATACCACTGCTGTGGTACACACCCAATTCACTCATGTCAGCAAAGATACGTTATTTTTAAAAGTGAGAATGGGGGGAAAAAATGACTTTAGTCCGAAACAAATTAGGAGCATGCTGATTGATTTTTTTTCCCTTTTTTTTTTGCTGCACTTAAAAAAAGTAGACTTTTAAACACAAAGGCTTATGCGATGTGGTTTTACATGTCTTTTTCAGAACAGAATTAACCTATAGTTAAAATATCTAAAAACTGTAAGGTATATGTGCAATTATAGATCTTTGCATGGATCAGCAATTATCTGCCAGACTGGTCAACCTTGCTTTAGAACAATAGGGTACCAACTCAAGGTTTGATGAGTCAGATGTAGGGAAGTAATGGTTATAGTTTCTGATTAATTTAATAGTTTCCACCGTATTGAGCAACTTTAAACTCAAACTGAATCGAAATAGATTCACTAATCCCAAAATTCAAAAGTACATTTACACAAGAAATGTAAATTGTGGAAATGTATGTGTGAGGAGGCTCACTAATTTATAACTTAGAGGTAGAAGTTACTGTAATTTTATACACTAATTATTTTACTAAGAATAAAAAACTTTTATTCTTAGTAAAATAAGAATTTTTTTCCTATTTGATTTTATTTTGATTATATTTACATAAAAATAAAAGAAATCCAAAACAACTATACATTAAGACAAATAAGACTTCTTCTTCTTCTTTCGGCTTTTCCCTTAAAGGGGTCTCCACAGCGAATCATCTCTCTCCACCTATCCCTATCTTCTGCATCCTCAACACTTGCACCCACTAGCTTCATATCCTCATTTATTCCATCCATATACCTCCTCTTTGGCCTTCCTCTTTGCCTCCTGCCTGGCAGCTCCATGTCCAACATTCTCCTACCAATATACTCACTCTCCCTCCTCTGAACATGTCCAAACCATCTTAATCTGGCCTCCCAAATCTTTGTCCCCCAAACGTCCGACATGAGCTGTCCCTCTGATGTACTCATTCCTAATCCTGTCCAATCTTGTCACTCCCAAAGAGAACCTCAACATCTTCAGCTCTGCTACCTCTAGCTCTGACTCCTGTCTCTTCCTCAGTGACACTGTCTCTAAACCATACAGTTTGGCCGGTCTCCACTTCCCTCCCTTTCATTCACACACATGTACTCAGTCTTACTACGACTGACTTTCATTCCTCTTCTCTCCAGCGCAAACCTCCACCTCTCCAGGTTTTCCTCCACCTGCTCCCTGCTCTCACTACAGATCACAATGTCATCTGCAAACATCATTGTCCATGGAGACTCATATCTGACCTCCTCTGACAACTGGTCCATCACTATAGCAAACAGGAAGGGGCTCAGAGCCGATCCCTGATGCAGTCCCACCTCCACTTTGAACTCCTCTGTCTGACCCACAGGGACACCTCACCACTGTCCTGCTCCTCTCATACATGTCCCGCACCACTCTGACATACTTCTCTGCTACTCCTGACTTCCTCATACAGTACCACAGCTCTTCTCTTGGCACCCTGTCATACGCTTTCTCCAAGTCTACAAACACACAGTGCAACTCCCTCTGACCATCCCTATACTCCTCCATCAAAATTCTCAGAGCAAAAATTGCATCTGTTGTGCTCTTTCTGGGCATGAAGCCATACTGCTGCTCACAAATTTCCACTACCTTCCTTAACCTAGCTTCCACTACTCTTTCCCATAGCTTCATTGTATGGCTCATCAACTTTATCCCCCTATAGTTGCTGCAACTCTGCACATCACCCTTATTCTTAAAGATCGGCACTAACACAATTCTTCTCCATTCCTCAGGCATCCTCTCACTCTCTAAAACCTTGTTGAACAAATTAGCTAAAAATTCCACTGCTGCCTCTCCCAGACACTTCCAGACCTCTACCGGGATGTCATCAGGACCAACTGCCTTCCCACTTTTCATCCTCTTCAAAGCCTTCCTGACTTCATCCTTTCTAATCTTATCTACTTTCTGTTCCACAGAGTTCACCCCTTCTACTCTTTTTTCCCTCTCATTTTCCTCATTCATCAGCTCCTCAAAGTATTCCTTCCATCTCCTCTGTAGACTCTCCTCACTTGTGAGCACCCTTCCATCTCTATCCTTAATAACTCTAACTTGCTGCACATCCTTCCCATCTCAATCCCTCTGCCTAGCTAACCTGTACAAGTCCTTCTCTCCTTCTCTAGTGTCTAACGTAGTGTACAACTCGTCATATGCCTTCTGCTTGGCCTTAGACACCTCCATCTTCACTCTGCGCTATAACTCCTTGTATTCCTGTCTATTCTCTTCAGTCCTGTCCATGACCCACTTCTTCTTGGCTAACCTCTTCCTCTGGATACTATCCTGAACTTCTTCATTCCACCACCAAGTCTCCTTATCTTCTTTCCTCCTTCCAGATGACACACCCAGCACCTTTCTCCCTGTCTCCCTGATCACTTCTGCTGTAGTTTCCCAGTCATCTGGCAGCACTACCTGACCACCCAGAGCCTGCCTCAACTTCTGTCTAAATTCCTCACAACATTCCTCCTTTTTCAGCTTCCACCACTTGGTTTTCTTCTCTATCTCTATCTTTGACCTCTTCGTCTTACAGACCATCAAAGTCATCCTACACACCACCATCCTATGCTGTCTGGCTACGCTCTCTCCCACTACCACTTTACAGTCACTAATTTCTTTCAGATTGCCTCTTCTACATAGGATGTAGTCTACCTGTGTTCTCCTACCTCCACTCTTGTAAGTCACTCTATGTTCCTCCCTCTTCTGAAAATAAGTGTTAACCACATACTCTCCATCACCTCATCTAATTCACTCCAGAATCTCTCTTTCTCCTCTAACTCACAACCTACCTGTGGGGCATAACCACTAACAACATTCAACATCACCCCTTCAATCTCTAACTTCAGACTCATCACCCTGTCTGACACTCTCTTCACCTCCAGGACATTCCTCATAAACTCCTCCTTCAGGACCACACCTACCCCATTTCTCTTACTATCCACACCATAATAAAACAGCTTGAATCCTGCTCCTATACTACGAGCCTTGCTACCCTTCCACCTGGTCTCCTGTACACACAGTATATCCACCTTCCTTCTCTCCATCACATCAGCCAGCTCTCTACCTTTCCCTGTCATAGTACCAACATTCAGAGTTCCTATTCTCAATCCTACACTCTTACCTTACCTCTTCTCTCTCTGTCTGTGCACTCTCCTCCCTCCTCTACTTCTTCGACCAACAGTAACCCAATTTCCACCGGCGCCCTGTAGGTCAATGGCGCCGATGGCGGTCGTTGTTAACCCGGGCCTCGACCGATCCGGTATGAAATTCGTACTGACGATTCGCATGGGCAGCTGTGTCAATGAGTGCATGTTACATAATTCAGAAAATTCCACCTGCCGTAAAGTACCATTGCACCCTCTTCCAATGATTGAGGTTCCCTTGGACTGAATTGGTATGGCCCTTGTCCGGCTGTTAGAATGGACTGAATGTATCACTATGTGTTAGTTTTAGAGGACTATGTAAACGCAATACCCGAAAGCTGTGGCTCTCCCAACATCTCAGCATGCAGAATTGCGGAGGAACTTTACCAAGTTATCCTCTATGTTGAGAACTTGAAAGAGATCCTGAGTGACCAGGGAAGGTCATTTATGTTTAGTACGTTGACAATGCTACTTAGAAATTGGGATAAGTAGGTAGAACCCCTGTTATCTGCAGTACTAAAGGTCCTACAGTTGCAAGCCCTAGGGCGTCTTAGACATCATTAGGTAAAATTTGGAGGAAGGACCTTCTGACAGCGAAAAACAAATTCAGTGTGTTCTAGACCTGAGGGCAAAACTCCACACCTTGAGTCAAGAATTTGCTTCAGGCCCAAGAACGGAAGCCTTGTCTATACATGGGAAGCTCGGCTATAGGAATTTGCACCTGGATATAACGTACTAGTACTACTTTCCACTTCCCTTCTAAATTACTTGCCAAAGTTTAGGGCCCTTTGAGGTCAAATGACAGGTTGGAGAAGATGATTAAGGTCATGCAAATGGATAGGGGCAATGTTCTACAAATACACCAGTTCAATCTCCTTAAACCAAGAGAAGAGTGGTGGTTCCTGTAGTTTAAAAGATGTTGGTTCCAGCAAGAGAAAAGCTAAAACCCTTAGGCTCCCTCAAACAAATGGTTTTTGAGGAACTCACTGGTTGAGGCAATGCTGAAGACCCACAGTGATTGGAGCAGTCCTGTGGTTTTGGTAGTATGGTATAAAGGCTTCCACCTGGGTCATGGGCAGGTGCAACTGCAAAATGATAAAATAGCAATGATTGTGGTCTGTGGAAGACCCAAGGCCAAAACGAAGTGAAGCAACACCAGTCCACAGGTCACTCAATGGTTCAAGATGATTCTGTGGGCAATGACTGTATACCTGACTACCTCTCCGACCAAGCGGAGAGGTAGTCAGGTATACAGGGGTGTAGATGAATAGAGTAGTTTGGATGGATCCCGGTCAGAATCAGAAAGAGTGGGTATGTAGCATGGTTGAGCGTCAGCTGTACATGGGAGTAGTCATGTTGAACCTGAAGGTAATGTATGATGATTCTCACCTGTGTCTCATTACTGCCAACCAACTTTTATCGATTTTTTTGTGCTTCAGTGACTCCCACAAGCTGGAAAGAGAGAGTGGCATAGTTGGTAGAGTTTGCAAAATCCACATACACTAACACCCACTCAAGGAGCATGATCTCTTCCTTCCAGAGATACACACCAGGTTCTACAGCAGGCTATAAAAAGAGGAAGAGTTACCTATGCCTATGGTATATGATAAGCTGCATTGGCTGAGCAGAATTATTAGAAGATTTAGTGCATACCTCACTTTTATTATGCTCTTTTATTATATTTTTCAGCTCTATGTGAGTAAATATACTGATAATGATATATTTTTGTATTTTCCACTTTTGTACGTCACTCTGGATAAGAGCGTCTGCCAAATGCCAGAAATGTAAAGGTAAATGTATATTGATAAATAAATATCAAAACTTCTCTTTCCATTATTTAGTACCATTCCAAATGTTCAGTACTGAATACTTGCTAATGTAATCTACAAGCTAGTGTTGTGCAACAAATTGAAAAAAAAAACTCTTTGTTTATGAAATGTAAGGTGGTTTCTGAATGCTGAATGTTTTAGGAGAAATGGACAAAGGCATATTTCTTTTGGGAAATAAACCACAAACCCATTTGTTTAATTTGCTCCTGGCAAGTGGCTGTGTGCAAAGAATGTAATATTCGAATGTACTATGAAACCAGTTATTGTAAACAACCGGTATATATGGCAGTTTCAGACAGACAGTAAAACAAGCTAACTGCAGCTCTTTAAAAGCAGCAGTCTGTTGAGAGATGAATTATGTTGCTGTAAAGGCTGCGAAATATTCACTACATGGTTATAGAAGTTAGTTTGCAATATGTTTATTGTTGGAAAGTTATAGTTCTAAAAAGTATTAACAACCTGTGCCATCTATTATAGGAAGCAACCAGTTATTGATACCAATTGATAAACCAATCTAATGAAATGAATGCATTGATGCAGTCTTTTATTATGTAAAGAATACAACATAAAGGGGCATGCTGAGATCAGAAAATAATTAATGATAAAGTGATTTGATGCGCCAAATGTGAAGTACAGTTTCTCTTACCACCATTACAAGATGTCCCATAGTGTGTGATCCTTTTATCCTCTTATTACCAATTTGGCATCTTTCAAAGAACAACAAATTATACTTTTTATCCACTTATAGTTACATTCAGTCATGTTAAACTTCTACCGGACAAATCAGTTCCTGTTATCATTTACATTATAGCAGCTATAAGCAATCATTTTCTTCAGCAACCTCTGTTGTTTCTCTCACTTGAAGTTAATAAGACGAATAAACACAGAGTGTCATTTTACTGAGAAAAATAGAAATCTGAGCTGAAAAATTACTGTTACAAAGTGCTTACAGTGGAGACTCTTTCAGAATGCATCAGTATATCAATTATAGCTTTTTTCTTAGTTTATATAGAGTCAGCTCTGTAAGGATGAAATTGATAGAAAAGAACTATAGAAATGACAATGTATTAGAATACATGTTTAAATATAAATCTGTAATTTGCCAGACAGACAGAACTAATGTAAGAAATGCTGTTATAGAAAATGAATATTAAACATCTTCTGATCACTCAGATTGAAGAATTCAGCAGCACTGTGGTGTGATATTTATATCATAAAATGAGATTTCTGCCCCAGATTTCAACAGTCAAGAATGAAATCTAATATATTAACTCAAAAGTCAGTAATCTCAACATTGTTTACGGTGATTTGTTTGCTTTTTTAAGGGACTCCTGTATACTTGTAGTAATGATTATACACGAACATCAATCTGAAGAACAAATTCTTCTTCTTCTTTCGGCTTTTCCCTTCAGGGTTCGCCACAGCGAATCATCTCTCTCCACCTATCCCTATCTTCTGCATCCTCAACCCTTGCACCCACTAGCTTCATATCCTCATTAATTCCATCCATATACCTCCTCTTTGGCCTTCCTCTTTGCCTCCTGCCTGGCAGCCCCATGTCCAACATTCTCCTACCAATATACTCACTGTCCCTCCTCTGAACATGTCCAAACCATCTTAATCTGGCCTCCCTAACTTTGTCCCCCAAATGTCCAACATGAGCTGTCCCTCTGATGTACTCATTCCTAATCCTGTCCAATCTTGTCACTCCCAAAGAGAACCTCAACATCTTCAGCTCTGCTACCTCGAGCTCTGACTCCTGTCTCTTCCTCAGTGACACTGTCTCTAAACCATACAGCATGGCCGGTCTCACCACTGTCCTGTACACCTTCCCCTTAATTCTCGCTGATATTTTCCTATCACACAGAACTCCCGACACCTTTCTCCACCCATTCCAACCTGCCTGCACTCGCTTCTTTACCTCTTTCCCACACTCTCCATTACTCTGGACTGTTGACCCCAAGTACTTAAACTCCTGTACCTTCTTCACCTCTTCACCCTGTAACCTTACTCCACAGCTCTTCTCTTGGCACCCTGTCATACGCTTTCTCCAAGTCTACAAACACACAGTGCAACTCCCTCTGACCATCCCTATACTTCTCCATCAAAATTCTCAGAGCAAAAATTGCATCCGTTGTGCTCTTTCTGGGCATGAAGCCATACTGCTGCTCACAAATTTCCACTACCTTCCTTAACCTAGCTTCCACTACTCTTTCCCATACTTTCATTGTATGGCTCATCAACTTTATCCCCCTATAGTTACTGCAACTCTGCACGTCACCCTTATTCTTAAAGATCGGCACTAACACACTTCTTCTCCATTCCTCAGGCATCCTCTCACTCTCTAAAACCCTGTTGAACAAATTAGCTAAAAATTCCACTGCTGCCTCTCCCAGACACTTCCAGACCTCCACCGGAATGTCATCAGGACCAACTGCCTTCCCACTTTTCATCCTCTTCAAAGCCTTCCTGACTTCATCCTTTCTAATCTTATCTACTTTCTGTTCCACAGAGTTCACCCCTTCTACTCTTTTTTCCCTCTCATTTTCCTCATTCATCAGCTCCTCAAAGTATTCCTTCCATCTCCTCTGTACACTCTCCTCACTTGTGAGCACCCTTCCATCTCTATCCTTAATAACTCTAATTTGCTGCACATCCTTCCCATCTCGATCCCTCTGCCTAGCTAACCTGTACAAGTCCTTCTCTCCTTCTCTAGTGTCTAACCTAGTGTACAACTCGTCATATGCCTTCTGCTTGGCCTTAGACACCTTCCTCTTCACTCTGCGCTGTAACTCCTTGTATTCCTGTCTATTTTCTTCAGTCCTGTCCATGTCCCACTTCTTCTTGGCTAACCTATTCCTCTGGATACTATCCTGAACTTCCTCATTCCACCACCAAGTCTCCTTATCTTCTTTCCTCCTTCCAGATGACACACCCAGCACCTTTCTCCCTGTCTCCCTGATCACTTCTGCTGTAGTTTCCCAGTCATCTGGCAGCACTACCTGACCACCCAGAGCCTGCCTCAACTTCTGTCTAAATTCCTCACAACATTCCTCCTTTTTCAGCTTCCACCACTTGGTTTTCTTCTCTATCTTTGACCTCTTCTTCTTACAGATCATCAAAGCCATCCTACACACCACCATCCTATGCTGTCTGGCTACACTCTCTCCCACTACCACTTTACAGTCACTAATCTCTTTCAGATTGCCTCTTCTACATAGAATGTAGTCTACCTGTGTTCTCCTACCTCCACTCTTGTAAGTCACTCTATGCTCCTCCCTCTTCTGAAAATAAGTGTTAACCACCCCCATGTCCATCCTCTTAGCAAAGTCCACTACCATCTGTCCTTCAAGGTTCCTTTCCTTAACTCCAAACTTGCCCATCACCTCCTCATCACCTGTGTTCCCCTCGCCAACATGTCCATTAAAATCCGCTCCTATCACCACTCTCTCACCCGTGGGAATACTCTCCATCACCTCATCTAATTCACTCCAGAATCTCTCTTTCTCCTCTAACTCACAACCTACCTGTGGGGCATAACCACTAACAACATTCAACATCACCCCTTCAAACTCTAACTTCAGACTCATCACCCTGTCTGACACTTTCTTCACCTCCAGGACATTCCTCACAAACTCCTCCTTCAGGACCACACCTACCCCATTTCTCTTACTATCCACACCATAATAAAACAGCTTGAATCCTGCTCCTATACTACGAGCCTTGCTACCCTTCCACCTGGTCTCCTGTACACACAGTATATCCACCTTCCTTCTCTCCATCACATCAGCCAGCCCTCTACCTTTCCCTGTCATAGTACCAACATTCAGAGTTCCTATTCTCAGTCCTACACTCTTACCTTTCCTCTTCTCTCTCTGTCTGTGCACTCTCCTCCCTCCTCTACTTCTTCGACCAACAGTAGCCCAATTTCCACCGGCGCCCTGTAGGTCAACGGCGCCGATGGCGGTCGTTGTTAACCTGGGCCTCGACCGATCCAGTATGAAATTTATACTGACGATTCGCATGGTTAAATTTGGCAATGTTTTACGCCGGATGCCCTTCCTGACGCAACCCTCTCTATTTATCCGGGCTTGGGACCGGCACAGAAGTCACTGGACTGTGACCCCCATGGCTAGATTAATCTGAAGAAGAAATTACTAGGTTTGAATTTCATTTCAACCAATTGTGCAGACTCTTTAATTTTGTTAAAAGGATGTTACCAGTTTTGCTATCCTGTTGATGGGTCTATGCTCAGGAGGATGACAAGCTCATCAGTGAATTTTTTTGCATTTGCACTACAAATTTTTTGCTTGGTGCTTCATTTTACCCGGAATCAGCTCACTTGTCTGACATTCTCTATTTGTCACACACACACACGCACACACACACACACACACACACACTCACATGTACAAGTACACAAGAAACACACAAAAAACAGCCCGAGGTGGATTATGGAAGAGAAGGAGAATAGAAGTAATCCTATCCTCACCATTAGAGGAGGCCATAGCGCCTCTTGACCCAAGGGGCCAAACCTTTTACAATGACCTTTGGCCTTCTTCACTCCAAGGCCGGTGTTAGGTGCCTGCACCCCGCCCCTCTCTCGTGCTTACCGAGCCTGTGGCTTTGATTGAAGCAGGAGAGGGCCATTATTTAGAGATGGTATCGGTGTCAAGTGCGAAGTGCCTATCCCCGACGGTGAAGCCCCACAGGTGGCCCGCGACACAGTTCAGCAAAGAAGAAAAAGAAAACTGGAGCCCTTTGTTTTTGCTTATAGGCTCAGAATGTTGAACTTTCAAAAGGTTTATAGGCTGGAGGTGTTTTAAACCCTGGTCTGAATGCTTTCAGGCTGTGAGTATTGATGTAGGTTCATATTTTTAGTTCTTGTTGTGAAGTGGATTAGCCAGTGCATGACCTCTGTAATCTGGGGAATGTGAGAGTCATGACCCAAAATTTTAGAGCTGACAAACTGTCTGTACTTCATCAGAACAGTTCATCAGAGCAGATATGAGGAGTACAGAAATTGTTCATTCTTCTTCATTAACTGCTTTATACTGATCAGGGTTGCAGGACACCATGCAGACATACCCAGGCAGTCTACCTACTGGTATGTTTTTGTGAGGTTCTAGAGAACCTAGAAATCCAGCATTCAGAAGTCCACATATACAGTAAAATAAGTTAAGGATCAACTAAGAGCTATGAAGCAGCGATGCTGCACACCACTAGGATGCAGGATGCTTAAATACAAGTTGCAATATGTAACTCAAAATTTGGTTTCAAGTGGATTTTTAAAATTTAATAAGGTTCATTATCCCACTAAAATGCTATATATATAATTTATAAATGTGGCTAATTGATTGCTAATTGGCTAATTGGAAATGTTATAATTGAATTGCTAATTGATTACTATTTGTAACACTTCATGCTATTCAAGTTCATGGTACTAGATACAATGATTTCCTATTGCTTGATAGCTCGATGGTGCCAAGGTCAGTTCTTGCTTTCTTCCTGTAAAAAAAAAAGTAAACAGAATAGTGATTTATTTCCAACCAGTATTGTCAAATATTGATTTAATCATAAAATACAAAACATTTAAGATAGTCCATCCATCCATCCATCTGTCAATCCATCCATCCATCCATTTTCTCATCCATCCATTTTCTGATCTGCTTGTTCTACAGAGGTTCACTAGGAGCCTGGAGTCTTTCCCTGGCCACTTGGAGGATAAGGCAGGGGACACCCTTGAATGGCTGCCAACCCATCACAAGGCACAATAACACACACACACACACACACACAGAACCATTCACACACTACAGACAACTTTGAGATACCTATAAGCCTACAATGCATGTTTTTAAACTGGTCCCATTTACCTCTGAAGCATTGCAAGATCATACACACTCCACAGAGGAAGGATTCCAACCCACTAACCCTGGAAGTATCATCTCAGGGAGCTTTTCCTTGCCACTGTTGCCTCAGTCTTTCTTATTAGGGGTGAGTTTTAATATAATTATATACTTTGTCATTTTTATTTTATAATTTTATATTCCTGTGAAGTTGTTTGTTAATCAGAAAAGACAGCCTGTATCTGGGGACCATACAAATGATGCTTCATCATATGCTCTTTATCAAGGTAAGCGCTTTCACTGGAACATAGTACACAGAACAAAGCAGCATATATTTACACCAAAATTAGTGATGCATGCACTGAGCCTGAAGGACATTAGTCGAGATAGCTTAGCCTTGTTGTTCCGACTATCTATCATACATAGGTAATTAGATGCATTAACATTTTTCAGGCTATTTCCTCGGAAATGAGTACCACACAACTTACAAAACAAGATGTTACAGCTGTTTACACAGCTAAGTCAATCGAAAAGACAATCCAATCAAAAAGACATTTCGAAGCAAACCCTGGTGGTCTACTATCTGTGTAGAGACAAGACTGGTGGGAAAGGTTTGAAGGGATGGGGAGTGGGGGTGGTGGAGGGGTTGAGGGGGTGTTTTTTTCTGTGTTGCACAGATCTCTCTTTATGCTTCTGTTTATTATGCTCAAGGCTTGGCCATGCCTTGTGCACTGCACCAGATCCACCATATGTCAACATCTTGCTGGTGGTTCCACGACTTCCAAACAACAGATAGGGTGCAGTGAACCTGCCCTGTAAACTTTGGACAACATATTCAGCAGAACTGTAATTATTTACAGAGTCTGGGGCATTGGAATTTGGCTTTTTCATTTTTCAAAAAGCCAATTTGGGCTTTGTTGATTGCCCTGTGCGTTGTTGATACAGTCGAATCCAATTTATTGTAGTGGAGACACTGAATGGTGAGTTATCATTAAGAAAATAACTAAAGATGGAGAAACGTATTCTGATGTAATACATGGTCTCTTTGTGTGTGTGTGTGTGTGTGTGTGTGTGCGTGTAGGTTTTTTTTTTTCATTATTTTATTTTAATGTTGTTCCACTGTGTACCTTCAGTGCTTTAACGGTCTGATGGAGATTTCTTGAAAACCTGGTCCACCTTTCCACATGGAAATGCATGGTGTTTCTGTCTGTGTGTATGTGTGTGTATCATTGTGTGGGGAGGAGGGCTTGTTGGTGGGGGGGCCATATTTGTGAGCACCCCTACAATGCCCCACCTGTGCCTAAGCTGTACCCTGTTGGACCACCCACTTAGGAGAGAGAGGATGCAGTTGGGAAGGAAGGCCTATAACCTCTTTGGGTGGGCAACAAGACCTTGAACTGAAGTAGAGTGTTTCAGACAACTGAGAAAGTGAAAGGGGGAGCACTCCTACCATTACTGAGTTCTACCATGGCACCAGCAAAACAGCAATACAGAGAAAGAAATGTGTTGTGTGTGTGTGTGTGTGTGTGTGTGTGTGTGTGTGTGTGTGTGTGTGTGTGTGTGTGTGTGTGTGTGTGTGTGTGTGTGATTCATAATGCTTTCATTGTTATAAAATAATGATGTCCCCAGAGGTGACTATTTTCCAATAACACCTTAACATCTTAAATATTAATAACATCTTTTATTCACAGCAATTTCCTAATAAGTACATTGGATAAATGAAACATCATGCTTTTTATCCATTTATAGCTACATTTAGTAATTGTGAAATAATTATGTTGTGAAAAATAATTAAGGAAATGAATTAAGTTCAAGTTATCATTTACATTATAGATGTAAATAGTCATTCCCTTACTAAAAAGGTCTCTCTCTCACTCTCTCTTTCTCTCTCTCCCACTCTGTCTTTTTTTAAGTTAAGTAAAGAGGCTTTTTCATGTTACCAAGTAACTGGAAGAATATTTTTTTTATTGCAGAAACTTATTGTCTGTTACAAAACATTGACACTGGAGACTCTTTCCATAAATGTTAAAAAAATATGATGAAAAAATATGATGAAGCCACACCCTCCAAAAATGGCTCAGTGGATTGAAAAACAGGGGGCACGTTTGCCTCACAAAGGGGTTCGATTGCCGCCTCCACAATGTGTTGTGTTTGCATGTTGTCCCTGTGTCTCAGGGGTTTCCTCCGGGTACTCCGGTTTCCTCCCCCAGTCCAAAGGCATGCATTGTAGGTTGATTGGCATCTCTAAATTGTCCTTAGCGTGTGTTAAGTTGCCTTTATTTGTCATATATACATTATTGTACAGTGAAATTCTTTTCTTTGCATATCTCATCCTTGGTGGTTGGGGTCAGAGCACAGGGTCAGCCATGATACAGCACCCCTGGAGCAGGGTGGGCCTTGCTCAAGGGCCCAATGGTGGCAGCTTGGCGGTGCTGGGGCTTGAACCCCTGATCTTCCAGTCAACGACCCAGAGCCTTAACCATTTGAGTTACCACCACCCTGTGTGTGGCATCCTGTCCAGGGTGTACCCTGCCTTGTGCACGTAGTCTCCTGGGATAGGCTCCAGGCTCCCTGTGACCCAGCAGTAGGATAAGCAGGCATAGAAAATGGATGGATGGATGGATTGAAAAACTTAAATGTATTTATAAAATGGAATATATGACTGCCTGACTCCAACTGAACCTGGACATTTTCATACAAAGGTGGACACCTATTATTATGTATCTTGATGCACTGAAAATGAACTAATCAGTAAGGAAATTTTACTTATTCCTGTTATTTATTTATTTGTTTGTTTGTTTGTTTGTTGGTTGGTTTTCTTAATTCTTTACATGTTTTAATTTTATTATTATTATTATTATTATTATTATTATTATTATTATTATTATTGTTGTTGTTGTTGTAGTTATTTTGTATGTGTTTTTCCGATGTGTTTTCTTTCTTTTATCTTATTTTTGGTTATTTATTCAAGTCAGTGCTGTTGTCAAGGAATGTCCAGTTCATTGTTTGTATTTTGTTTCAATGTATAAAAATGTAAAAAAAAAGTTTGCAACAAATGGAAAGTGAACAAACCACAACTGGCTGTGTCATTTATATTTCCTGGAACTATGAATGAGTGAAAGAACAGGTTTATAAAGAGAAATCCCCTTGAAAGGCAAAGAGATTTGCACATTCACACAATTAAAGACTGTGCAATCTACACGATCTGTACTGCTGGTCCATGCTCGTTAGAGAGTTAAAGAGCTAGTTGGAGAGCTGTTTTGAAACAGTAGGCCATGAAGGCGCTAATTGGTGAGATAATTCCAGAACTGTGTGTGGAAAAGAGCTGGAGAGCCTGATGGATGAGCCAGGGAGGATGAGGTGAAAGAACCCCGGCACGGTGGTCCATGGAGGAGTTGAACTCTCAGAGCCACTGTGTACAGCCTGCTAGTGACCCCCCGCACCCCGGCACTGACACACAGACGCTTGCTGTCAGTCTCTCCACTTCTCTCTTCCACTCTCCTCTATTCATTTATTTATCCTTTACTGAGAAGTAAACTGAGTATACATACGTATTTCATGGGTTATTGTGTGAGTAATATGCAGTCTCATGATTGTGAAGCCTTCTGTTGTGGTGTTTCCTTCCTGAACAAATGTTTTAAGTGAATAAATCTTTTAAATAAACGAATCATTCTTATTCACTTCCATGTACTGATTCATATTCACTTAAGTCGGATCTGGGTAAACCATGTGACTGCTTTGGCACCTTATTTCTGCTTTTATAGTATAATTTTTTTTTAAAGCAACAGTATAGTTGCTGTGAGTACTGTGAAGGAGCATGTTGTTGGTTGGATGTATTGAGAAAATACGCCCCTTAATGAACTTGAGTCTTGGTGTTGAATCTAATGATTATTCTGTATGAACTAGGACATATGATTCAATTTGAACTGAAAGAACTAAGTCATGAACATTATGATCGAACTTGTCAGTCGTGAGAGGAATGGACGAACGAGATGTGATTCATTCGGTTTAGATGTGCGTTTTGTTGATTCAACAAGATGAGAAGAGGGCGGAGCCATTCTATAAAGAAAATGTAGAAATTGAGAACTGGAACAGTTTTATATCAGTGCATAATCCCAATTTATGAATATGTACCGACTGATGATGACATCACACAATAAGAATGAAATCAACTGGAAGTTACTGATACAACTATCATCTTTTTGTTCAGAAATTCACAAAATATTGGAAAATATAATAGATCTGCTGTTGTCATTTGGTGAAAATAGATATTAAACATCATGTTTCATGTGTCAGTGCATTTCTAGACATGCAGATTTTGTAACAATAACAACAAAACAACAACGACAACAACAACAAAAAAAAAGGCTCCCCTGAACAAATCAGTGAACGGAATCAAATGAATCGAGTCATTGAGATGAATCAAAATGAGCACTGCAATTATTCTGGAAGGTTCTTTCTGTTTGTATCTCATTTTATCTATCTATCTATCTATCTATCTATCTATCTATCTATCTATCTTTTTCTATCTATCTATCTATCTATCTATCTATTTCTTTTTGACCATTTGTATCCACATGTCAACTGGAGGATTGAATATTTCATTAAGGGGGGCATGGTGGCTTAGTAGTTAGCACGTTTGCCTCACACCTCCAGGATTGGGGGTTCGTTTCCCGCCTCCGCTGTGTGTGTGTGTGGAGTTTGCATGTTCTCCCCGTGCCTCGGGGGTTTCCTCCGGGTACTCTGGTTTCCTCCCCGGTCCAAAGACATGCATTGTAGGTTGATTGGCATCTCTAAATTGTCCATAGTGTGTGATTGCGTGAGTGAATGAGAGGGGTGTGTGTGCCCTGCGATGGGTTGGCACTCCGTCCAGGGTGTATCCTGCCTTGATGCCTAATGACGCCTGAGATAGGCACAGGCTCCCCGTGACCCGAGAATAGATCGGATAAGCGGTAGAGAATGAATGAAGGAATATTTCATTAAATATAGCACATAGATAAAGAAAAATAATTTACTTCCTGTTATCACTTACATCATTCTTTCACAATGATTCGTTCTTTTTCCTTTAATAAATTAGATAATTAAATGCATGTTGCCGGAAAAGAAGCCTGTGCAAACATCAGAAATCTTTCCTGATGTGTGTCCTAAGTTAAACTGTCATCCAATTCAAGCATAATGAGGGTTATAACCTTTGCTTAAAATTGACAATTTAGAGATTTATACTCAGAAACATCTGAGTATTAGGTTATTAAATTCATCCAGTCCAATCATTTTTTGCTTTTAACTGTTCTCTTCTGTGTGTTTATTTCTGTTGCCTTGTTTCAGTCAGACGCAGAATAAAAAAGGAAACAAGGAGCAAAGTGTCATCTCAGACACTTCAGGCTTCAGTGTGAAACACAGACAGCGGAGATAAAGTCAGTTAGGCATATGATCCATGTTCAAATAAACATAAGTGTGTGTGTGTAGGGGGAAAGAACAAACAATCATTCATTGGCTTGCTTTGCTCTAGCAATACATACAATCCCACCACCTCCAGTGAGACAATTAAACACTGGCGCTGACCCTTGGCATGCCCAGGTTGGCTGGTTTACACCTTTTCCAGAAGCTGTACCATCCCTGTTTATCCATGCACGCGGTCGTCCATGACGTGATGGATTATATTGTTTGACCTTCAGTGGCCATAATTGGTTCCGTTGTATAGATTAACCCCGGGATATGCTCAGCAGATCCCAAACATGCCACGCATGGCCCCTGGGTCAATAACACTCCTATCAGTCTTGTAGCCCCCATAATGGTAAACAGGGTCAACGGCAGCTCCGGCGCTGGCCCGTCACAAGACTTCAGCGATTCAAAACCAAACATTCAGACTCGCCCATTCCCACAAGTCCTTCTCTGCACTGATAAATATTTACTTCCACAAGATGTGACACAATGGTAGTCCAAACAACTTGCTAAACAATTATCTGTATACTGTTCCTCCTATTTGTGGCCAGTGTGGAAAATGATATTCCAAACTGAGGACTTTAGCATCCTTTTGTCATTAATTACTTAGCATCTAGCAGCCCAAGCCACTTGAAATGATAAAGGAGTCAATGTGAATATCAATCAGCACTCAACAATGTTTCAGGTTTGACACGGAACCTCTACAACATGACCAAACACACACTGCCATACTAAAGTGTGTTTGTAAGCCTTACTGGTGGGCAAGCAGTCCTAGGATTGAGTATTAAGCAATGTTTGTTTCCAGGTTCTATAAATTCTGAACTGATCTTCAGTATCAACATGCATCATCCATTTCTACTGGTGATGATCCATTTGTGCTGCTAATCATACTATATGTAGACATCATACTTTACATTAACTCTTTTCCAGAGGCCACAAAATGTGTTCATGTTCAGCATTGAATGTTTTTGTCATGTCATATTCACTAGTTACCTAGCCTACTAAGGGCAATACATTCATAGAAAAGTTCCAAAAACCTCCAAATAACTCTACAAACGTTTCTATAAGTAATCATTAAAATTCTGTGTAAGGTTATCCAACAGAGGAAAAAACACACGTCTCACTCTGAAAGCTAACAGAATCCTGATTCATTTTATATCAGACTCGCGGCCAGAAAATAATTCATTTGTTTATACTGATATACTGAAAATGTTCCAATAAGTCGATTTCTTTTCTGCTGGTGTAATGAAACAACAGTGAAGTGATTAAAAAAAAAAAGACCTTTATATCAGAGCGCTGTTGAATTCTCAATTCTGATTGGTCAGAACCTTTGACACTAATGCGACTCACTACATACGTTTCCGTGGTAACAACTTTCACAAATCTGTATGGACTAATATAAAAAAGTGTATAAAGTATATATTTAAAAAAAAAAGTATATAAGTTATACTAAAGTATAAAGTATATAAGTGTTCATGTATCACTTTGGAAAGAGTCTCCAAGCAAGTGAGAGTAACATAACGTGGTACTGTTACTGATCTAATTAACATGAAGAGAGAAAGAAAAAGAATGAATGTATGTTTACAGCTGCTATAACATACGTGATAACTGTAACATTTATAGGGGGCATTCTATACATAAACATTGTATATAATTATAAATGAATAAAAAGTATAAAAGAAAATTATAAATTGCTGTGCTATAACTCAGCAATAAATCAGTTCCATATGTGCTGTTAAAAGAAAACAATAAACACCAGGGTAACTCAGTTTCATATCAGGTCACATCACACCACTTCATTGATTATTTTACTCTAACAGCACGCCCAATCATGCTTTATTCCTTACTTAATAATAAACAGGATCATATTACTAGTTTTTGACCTCATTGTTTAGATGTTTAGTTTCCAGAAATGCTTAGGATTAATCCTTTTCTGAAATCCAAGAAGACTCTAAGGATTCCCGTCTGATTTCATCCTTTTTTTTTTTCATAAACGTGTCACATTTTGTTGGAGCAGATTTCTAAAATTCCTAAGCAAATCTTTCACAGTATTTTGGCATGATTCGTCTGACATCGCCGGCGCATTAAACAAATAATTTCAATAATAACTGCTCTGCTTATGAAGGAGAGGCAAAATATTCCACAAACAAAGCTGGATTTTAGTTTTGTCAGATTCCTCAGTGAAACTGCACCAGATCCAGACATTTCTGCAGAACTCAAGATGACTCAAACGGAGACCTACCGGCCAGTACACTCAAGACCTCACACGCAGAAGCTGACTGCAGCCAGGACATCGATGTGCAGTCATGCTATCAGTAATACTGATAACATGCTATCATCACAGGCATTTCCATACAGCAGACTCATAAAGGCGAAGGGTAAAGAAAGGAAAACAGCGCAGTTTGGGAACCTGGAAACCACACACATATATGCACAATCATACGATCTTGTGCAATGACCTTCAAAATAGCAAACCATAAAATATAAAACTAGAACACTTCATTAAATCAACAAATCTCTAAATAGCTGTTTAAATAAAAAACCTGTGTCTAGCTTTATATTTCATGCCTATTCAGTGTCACAGGACCTGTCTACATGAAAATCTAGTTCATATTGTTATAGAACTATATAGTTTAAATATTATTTATATCCAGCTAAGTTTCACTTGTATGTTAAAAGATTTACAGAGTGCTCAGAGAAAACCTATTGGATGCCCCTGTGGCTGAATTCTTACAAATAGCCATAAAATTAAACTGAGACCAAAATCTTAGAGAAAACATAAATACATACATATTTATTTCAACATTAGATGGTAGAAATATTCTTTTTCTTCTGAAATACATGACTAAATGTTTCTCATAGATTTGAATCCATAAAAGTAGCTACAAAGATATATAGATTGCAAGGACATAATTATTATTTTAATGTTTTATTTACATGATAAATGAACTCTTTCATGCATAGTAGCTATTCTGATGGACAGTCGAATTTAAATATAACATGTAAATGACCTCCAAATTACTAGATAATGTTAATTTAATTGAACATGAATCATAATCCTGATTGTTGTTGCTCTCCAAATCTGACAAGAAACTCTGTTTCCAAAAATACACCACGGCCTACATATACGGCAGCCGTGGACTTATGTTCACAGTCACCTGATTTTTAATCTCACACACCTGAACCAAATCAACATCACACAGTATATAAAGACTCCAGTTCCATGCTCACATCCTGAAGTAACACTCCTACCTAAACTAACATGCCTACCTCAACTCACTAAGTCTTTATTTCTGTGTGCTATACTGGTTTTGACTTTATTCTGCATTTCATTTGTAATTTTAGATTTAAGCCAGAGTATTGATGCTTGATGATTACCTGACCATTGTGTTTGAATCCCATAACAATTGTAATGAAATCTTTAAATACATACTTTTCAGTCATAATTTTACATCATAGAAAATGTTTGTTATATAATAATAAAAAAACCATTAGTGTTCATTTTAGTGATCACTCCATGTGCTTGTTTAGATTTGACCATGATTCGGTGCTTTTAGTGGCAGGGGTCCTCAAATCTGGCCTATGAGATCCACTTTCCTGCAGAGTTTAGCTCTATCCTTAATCAAACACACCTGAGAATGCTAATCATTGTCTTGAGGACCATTAGAAAATTACAGGTAGATGAGTTTGATCAAGGTTGGAGCTAAACTTGGCCCTCCAGGGCAAGATTTGAGGAACCCTGCTCTATGGTGTTCACCTGTTCTGTGTTTCACCATGATTAGTTTGGTTATTTCTGTCTCCCATCTTTTCATGTGTTTGTCTTATTAAATACAAACCAAACCTTCTTTTTTCTGCTTGTACTACTAGCTTGTACTCTGGTCTGATTTCCTCATCTCTAGTTTTTTGATTATATTCTTTATCCTCCTGTGTTGCTGTCTGCCTGTGTTTTGACTCTGGTTACAGACTTTGATTTTATTTACTTGTTTGTTTATTTATTCATTTGTTTGTTTGTTTGCTTGTATTTATTTATTTATTTATTTATTATGGGGTTTTTAGTATATTTTAGATTTTCACTAATGAAGCAAATACTGAGTTTTCTGTCTTGTGTCCTGCTTCATCTAACTGAAGGGTTTCCCCTGTGTGATTCAATTCAGTTTTTTTTTATCACACTTTTAACAATGGAAATTGTCTCAATGATAGAAATGATTTACAATGATGGAAAACAATCAAGTAAAAAGTGTCTGTATAAGTGTCAAATTTCAATGAGACTGTTTTAAATATGTGATTTGCAAATGTATTTAAATGGTAAGTTTCCATTTTACTACAGTGGATGAAAACCCGATATAGAAACCTATATACAAAACAACAGAACAAACTAAGTGTGCAATATAGGAGGAGGAGGATGATGTAAGGAAGGAAGGAAATTGTCCACAAGTGTCCTAATGGGGTCTTAAGTTAGTATGGAATGTCTCTTTTCATAGAAAATGAGCTCTATTTTTTTCTATGCTGACGCTCTAAATACAATGTAGAATTTCCTTTGAGAGGAATATTTTAGTAGAATCAAGCAGTGGTTGAAATGCACGAAAAAAAGGATGCAAGATGCAGAAACAACACGGCTGAGGAAAGAGAGCTCTCCTCTGCACAGCATAAGAGTTAAATCAGCTAAGCCTCAAGGGTGTTTAGATGTGACTCGTGGGGCTGCAACCGCAACAGTACACTGCCCAATTGACCATGCAAATATTTGGAGTCAGTAAAGTGCTCATATTTGGCAGTCAACTCAGCCTCAAAGGAGCATGGAAACCACAGGTTAAGAGGGACAGAAAAAAGGCGCCGTCCCAAAGGAAAGACAAGTGCTAAAATGCCTTTGAGAGTTCTCTTGTATGTGCCAGTGATTTATGAGATTTATGATGCTTGGTCTTTAAACAAGGTCCATTTTGATTTGGCCAGGCTGGACGTAATGTCTCGTTTCAATTAGGCTCCTAATGCAAAACATGCAGCTTTGTAGCTTAGCTGACAGATTGACGCACAGCACCTTAGTCTGGGTGTAAATAAAGCGTGTATCCGCAAATGTGATACTCATTCTGAGATTGAAACATTTGCCAATTGGAAGATTTTTAAATACACATATCTTCAATCCTGATAAACATGCAGAGCTGCTCCTAGAGCAAAAAACAACTGGAAGTTACTGAAGCTAGACTTGGATAGCAGTTCAATAACAAAGTTGTATTAGTTGATGGTTTGGTCAACTGAAAGTAAAATTATTAATTTAAGTTTAACCTATTATACTTAACCCTTTTATCATCTAGTATAATTGTAAATCACTGCACCTTTCTTCTAAGGCTAACAGGAGCTTTATTCCTACTCTGTCAAATGTTAGCTAGCATGATAACTAGCATACAAACTAGCAGAATGTTAATAGCTAGCTGTCAAAATACAAACTGCTGGGATGAAGCATGTAGCAGCTTCAAATCTGTGAAATTCTGGACTTGTTAAGCAATTAGACTGCCTCCTTGAAGCTGTCTAATGATAGATAGATAGATAGATAGATAGATAGATAGATAGATAGATAGATAGATAGATAGATAGATAGATAGATAGATAGATAGATAGATAGATAGATAGATAGATAGATAGATAGATAGATAGATAGATAGATAGATAGATAGATTTCAGTAGAGTAAGTTGAGTTATTAAGTCATTGCGCTTTGTTTCTTATGCACTCCATCTTACTCTGATAGAGTGCTCTGGCTTAGTTCTACCTTTAACAATGAATTTTTTTTGCATTCATCTTTATATTTTGTTTCCTTTTTTCATTTTCTTACGAGTATGAAACTGCATGCATTTAGTCAGTTAACACCAGAGTCTTGTAATGCACCTCCATATTTATTGAGGTCAACAGTGAGTCTATATATACACAGAATTCAGTTCCTCCTTCTGTATTATGTCTGTAGTCAAGTACATTAATGAATCTGCATATTGTGAATTAGTGTAATGTGCAGAGTATACAGTGAGTCTGTGACCAGTGATTCAGTGTACATTGAGTGAATCCTTGTTCAGTAAGACTATTTTCGGGTGTATCCTTGTGCTTTGACTCTATATTCAATAAATCCCTGTACAGTGAGTCTATATTCAGGGTACAGAGAGTCACTCACTGTACAGAGAGTCAATATTGAGTGATTCTCTGTCCAATAGGTCTATGTTCAGTGAACCTATATTCAGGCAATCAATATTCAGTGATTCTCTATGAACTAAGTCTGCATTCAGTGAGTCTCTGTGTTCAGTGAATACATGTTCAGTGAGTCTATAGTCAGGGAATCACTGTGCAGTGAGTCTATATTCAGTGACTCTGTGTGCACTGAGTCCGTGTTCTGTGAATCCCAGTTTAGTGAGTCAATATTGAGTGACTCTCTTGAGTGAGTATATGACTACTGAGTGAGTCTATATTCAGTGAATCCCTGTTCAGTAAGTCTATATTCAGTGAATCTCTATGCACTGCCTCTATATTTAGCAAATCCTTATGCAGAGTTTTTATTCATTGAATCCTTGTTTACTGAGTCTCTATTAATTGAATCCCTGTGCAGCAAACACTGGTGCCACGATCAATGTGCAAAGTATCACTGTGCATTACATAAGTGCAGAGTGACTGTTGCAGTGAATCTGTTGTGTTTGTTGAATCTGTTTGAAATCTTGTGCATGGGTGGTACATCATGTAGATCATGTGGGTAATAGATCATAGCAAACAATAACAATGGAAAGAAGCAAAGAATGAACCATACTGGCAAGATTTACCCTTTACATCTGTGTGTGTAAACAGTAGAATGTTTGCTGTTTAGCAAATGGGAATGTTGTGTGCCCTTGTTGCCGTGAACCAGCATACTGACTTCATTTAAACGTGAAATCGGCCTGTGGAAATGAGGCTGTGAGCTTTTAGATTTTCAACATGTGCTCGATCGATCCTTAGAATACACTATGCTCAGTGAGTTCACGTCTGTGTTCAGTTACTGCCTATCTAGTCCATTTATTTTGAGTGAATCAGTGTATACTGAGTCAGTGTACAGTGAGTCAGTGTTTAGTGAGTCGTTGGTGCTCTGTAAGCAGACAGGTCCTGGAGGCAGTAACTGTCTCACACTGAGCACACAGAGACAGCCATCTCCATCCATCCACTTGATGAATGGCCAAGAGAGGGAAGCTCTTTATCAGACTCTTTATTCAGCTTAAGTCAATAAAGTGTGCTTCGAGTCTTTGGTGGTCCTCTCTACACTATCAGCATCTGGAATGCAAACGCAGAGAGGACTGCAATCAACACACATCTCCGTGGCTGTATCGTTGCAATTAGGCGAAGATAAACTTGGGTTTTTGCACTCTGGTGATTTATACTTTGTCCTGTGAAATATTTAGAAAATGGGTTTTCCCACACAAAAGCAACCGAATGTGGAGTGTGTTTATGGTAATAGGCACTATTTAATTTCTTGCCCAAATGAAGCATGGTTCTGGGGCTTTGAAAGGCATAATAGGGGTGATATTTGTCTGCTCTGCAAAAAAAAAGGAAGAGAGACTTGGTTTAATATGTGCAGGCTTGCATTTGTACATATGCATGTGTTTATTAGGATTAGGACACGGGTTCCCAACTCTTGTCTCCATGTACCCCCTGTTTCCATTCTCTAACACATCTACTTCAACTCAGGAAGGGCTGTTAATTAGCTGATTAGAAAAATTAGTTAGGTTGAGAGCAGAAAAATCACTAAAGATGATGTGCAGGACAGGAGGTACTTCACGATCAAGGTTGGGAACCATTATGGAGTGGTATATAGTATGTCTGCATGTGATCTACTCTGACATCTGCATTCTACTGATCTACTGACTAACACCCATATGTGTATGACTAACTGGTGGATGCTGGTGAAAGGATATGAAAAAAAATACACAACTCTTTGAAAGTGAAGGAAAATGGATGCAATATGAGCCAAAGGGCATGAACACACAGACAAGTGTAAAGGCACTTGCTTTTAGGCCACTATTACCACAGCACTATCTGTGTGGCATCAAAATATCAAGAAAACACCCATCAAAGGCTGGATCAGCAAACAGCATGGCCTGCAGGTTGCATTTCATGCAGGGTGGCAAAGAAAAAAAATACACAGTGCAACCACTGCATTGTAGTTTCTGTTAGGCCTACTGTACTTTCCCTTAAGGAAGAAAAAACTGCAATCAGAACACTTTGGCATGGGAAGTAGGGCCTGCCAGACATGAGTCATTGTACTTAATCAGATCAAAGACAAAAGGAAGCTTTCACTTTTGATTGTGGTTATAAAAGTGAACGAAAATAAGTTAATGAGAAAAGGAAACAGTTGTTACAGAACAAGACCTAAGACAGTTTCCTGGGACAATAAAACTAAAAGTGTTTGCAAAGCTATAACTTTGCATGTGGAGATGTGGGGAAGTATAGCAAGTGTACCACACCTACATAGTCCACTTCCTCATGTACAAGTGCTTTTTTATAATCTAACATTCACTCATAAGCATAATATCTAGAATGTCAACATCAAAATTTACATTTTCTAATATTTCCTTCAAACTTCAGGATCCTGGAATTTTCTGGAATGTGCCTGCTGTTAGCTTATTTCAAATTATCCATCTATTCATCCATTCATCCATTTTCTACACCGCTTATCCTAGTGAGTTGCAGGAAACCTGGAGCCTATCCCAGGAGACTCAGGAAACAAGGCAGGGTACATCTTATTTGGGTCCCTCAAGATTTCGCTGACAGTCATACAGGACAAATAATAAAACACAAGGCAGCTTCCTGTTAAAACTTGAGCTATGGCAACAGCTGCAGACTCACCATCCCTTACTGACCAAAATATTATCACATTATAATTGTTATTTAAAACAATGCAGGGCCCCTTGGTGGCTCAGGCGCCATAAGTGATAGCTGAAAATTATCCTGACAGCAAAATATACTCACCATTACATTGGTTTAATGATGTAATGTATCATCTATGCTTCTTTTTTCCCAAAATATACATTTTCATAGACTCCTCAACTCCCCAAATCTTCAAAATGAGAACAACATGATCAAATCGTGATTCTAATGCTAGCAGGATATGATTTGACTCTGATCTGCTCCTAGTGGACAGAACTTTAAATCCACCAGATGCACTAAAGGTACACAAGTGAGTATAAGATCTATGCTACTTGTGTAGATATAATCAAATGTCAAGTACAAATCTGGACGTACCAGTTGAATCAACCATCCTATCTGGAAAAAATACTTATCACTATCAGTGTATTGCATATAAAGTTTACCTTTAAAATGACCACAGACACTTCACATCAATCGACATTCTAGTTTATGAAATCAGCCCCAGTGGTCCAATCATCGATCACTGGCGTCTGTGCTGCTTTGCTTGCATTGCATCTTGCCGCTGATATATGTGCCCTGAGCACTTTGGCAGAGTGTTGGGCCAGCTCTAGTAAAATGTCCCACTGTTTTGGACACCAGAAGGCTGTAGAAGCCCTCAATTGCTGAAATAGAGCCAAGCAGGCCAGAGTGGGAACAGATGGGCCGAACACAGGGAACTGCTAGGATCACGGGAAAGGACCACCATCAACGCCACTGGTGCCCACAGCACACCACTCACATGGTCCTTCTCTTCTCCTCCTACTCATTAGCAGTGTATGATGCAGAAGCCTAATGATGCCTCACCGCAATTTTCACTCACATATGGGCTTTAAGTCTAAGGGTCTGCTCTGGGTCATTGTGTTGGACCCTACTGGAACCATTTACAAATAATTACAGTGTAGGAGGAGAAGGAGGTAGATGGAGGAAGAGGGGAAAAAAGACATCCATCTGTGGGTTAGTGTAGTGCTAGCCATCAGGATGCAGAGCAGAGCATCATGTGAACAAAATGAGGTATGGGAAGCCAGGCATGAAATAGACGTAAATTATGTGGTTTGTTCAACATTAGTTGATCCTCTAGATCTCGTATGAGGCAGCTGCAGGTTCTCTGTGGTCTACAGAGAGATTGGTAGATGATGAAAGGTGTGTAGGGGAAAAAACACCTCAATGATGAATACCCCTCATGGCCTGCAGAGACATGGTTCGGTGGTGTCTCCTGAGATATGAGGTTTGGACATGCTGATGAAGTCTACACTTCCTGTAAAGAGTGCTTTAGTTCTCCAACATGCTACTCCAGTTCTGCCCCGAGGGTAAAGTCCAGCACCATCATCAGCCCTTCTGCCTTGTGGTGACACTTTCACAATGCGGCGCTGAAATGAAAATACGGGACTGTGGGCAGATTGAGGAGTCAAATGTCACCATTAACTGTTAAGGGTTCTTTCTGACTCACTTGCATATCCTGAGGCAAGTCATTTGCCTCGACCAGTGGGTGAAGTGGAGGTGGTGGAAGTGGTGGAGGAGTGAGAAAGATCTCTGGGTGGTTTTGCTTTCCACCTAAAAAGAAGTGGAGAGAGAGGAGGGGTGTGTTGAGCACATTTTATACAAATAATGAACTTTTATACACATGTTGAAATGCAAGAGTAGGAAAAAGAAGGAAATGGACATAAAGAAAGTGATAGGTAAAGACACAGTGGGATATGCTGTTATAGTAAAATAATCAATAATGGCATGTTGTGATGGGTTACCACCTCACAGTTGATTCGTTTCCAAAAACAGCACATCCTGAAGTGTGCTATTCCTCTTAGAACCCAACAATGTGCCAAAATTACCGATTTTTAAATACCTAAAATATGACAAGTTGTACTTTTTTGTATCTAAAATTATAGTGACACTTTTTACACTATTACACAGACAATTTAGTTCCTGTTTTCTCTTAGGTTTTAGCAACTTCAAAATAGTTGCTTACTTGCCAGCCTCTTTTTTGTCTCAGTTTTGAAGTTTCATGTTGCTTTACTAAGAAGTCCCAAGGCTGTCCACCTTTCTCATTTTGGAAAACTTAAAGCTCCGATTGTTACAAAGAAGTGACAGTGGAGACTCCTTTTAAAAATGCTAGTTAAATGTCTCTTTACAGAAAATCTCACCAGATCATCCATTATTATACAGACTTTCAAAATTGGCCAGCTTTAGATAAATATGGTAACTTATGTTGCTGTACTCTTTTGAAATGTTTATTATGCAAATATACAGAATTTTTGCATGTGTTTGTTTTATTATGTCAACTAGTGTAATAGTAGTTGATGCAAACAAACCAGTCACGTTTCTTCTGCTGACTTTTTGGAAATTTGCTATACATTAGGAAGAAACCACAGAGAGACAGACAGCCAGTCATAAAAGAGCCAGGCTTACAGGAAAAGGAAGAGAGGAAGAGAGAGGGAGAGAGAGAGAGAGAGAGAGAGAGAGAGAGAGAGGAGAAAGAGAGAGAGAGCATAAAGAGTAAAAGAGATCAGCCAGAAGAATCAAATGAGTGGATAAGAAAGGAGCGGAAGGCAAAGAAGAGAACAAATAAAAGACAGGCAGAGGCAGGGGACAGGACAGAGGGAAATTCGGTGTGGTCTGAGAGCTGAAGGCACTGATTTAGAGGTTGTTGATCCCAGGCAGACGTCCCAGTAGTGCAGTGCCGCCACCGACACATCCACTCCCTCACTTCACGTAAGTCACCACACTTAAAACGTCCTTATGTGTTTAGAGCTATTGAAGTGGAAATTTGGCCTTTAAGATATTAGTTGTAAAGGACTACTGGATCTCTTCCTCGTTTCATGAAGGCATTTATAAACATATGACAGGACCTCATTAGATATGTTATAACTATGGATAATATCATGACCACTTTCCATGCTTTTGGAATGTGAAACACTCGTTACTATTACTGTCAGAGAGAAGAACACTGGGCCATTAACTGCTAAAACATGTACTTCCTGTGTCATGTAACTGTAGGTCAACCAAGTGACAACAATGGCCCTGATGGCCCTATTTTTATGACATCCCATAAAGATGAATTTCCAAATAAACTGTTACATATTTTAATTAAAGCTCATCCTTCTAGATAGTCAACAGAAACATTCCCACAAAGGCACAACTGTGGAAGCTTATGTACGAAATTAAATACTTGGGGTATGCAGTTGTAGGAAAATAATCAACAGGATGGTTGTGTGATGTGGCTAAACAAAAAAAGTGGAATTACTGTTACCATCCATTGTTTTCCCATTACAACACATCCTGAAGTGTTTTATTCCTCTTATCCCACATCAAAAGTCCTCTGTCCTGAAGATTTTCCTGTGGGCAGGAAACTTACTGACCATTAAAAGCACTGATTCTGGTGAAATGTCAAATAGACAAACAAAATAAAGTACTTTTACAGGTAACTTCACCAAATATCAAAGATTGTATGTATATTCACATTTTCCTAATTAACAGCACACTATCCATGTTATATAAATTTAATACCAGGCTTCACTCTGATTGAGCTGTTACTATAGAAACAAAAACGTCTAAGACCTTTTGACTGATCAGAATTCAACGGCACTGAGGTATAGAAGTTTAAATATGAGCTTTGAATAAAGTTTAAAAGAACACTGCAGTCAATGTCCCAGATAAATAAAGCTAAGGTCATACCTCGAGGGAACCACCCCACTGGCAAGTGTTCGAACTCTGCAAGTTCCAGTTTAGTACCTCGTTTTTTTCTGTGCGCACTGCACCACATGCTCGTAATTATGACAGTTTAAATTTGGAAAGAACTCCTTTTACCATGGAGGCTCACTAACACCTATAATTATGACAGTCTGCAGAGAAGTTGCTCTGTCTTGTACTCTTGGTGTGAGCACATCTGGACCGTTCCACCATCTATAGGTTATTCTGGAAAATCTCTCTCTCTATCTAACTCTCTCTCTCTCTCTTTTCTCTCTCTCTCTCTCTCTCTCTCTCTCTCTCTGTCTCCAGCAGCCATGGCTCCATATTAACATGTTAACATGTGGCTGTTGAGATTAATTGAGAAGACACATCAAGGTTTGATAGATCTACTCTTCTCTCCATGGATCTCGAACACATGGAGCAAAAAAAGACCTAAAATGGACAAAACAATTTCAAATACGAATCCGTTATTCACGGGTTCAGACAATTCACTCAGAAGAAATCAGAAGAAATTGGAAGACATATCTCATGATGGCTGAGCTTTGGGTGGAGGTGATGCATTATGGATGGAAATAGTAGCCTTTCTAAGCAATAGATAGAATGGCATCAACTAATGTGATGGAAAGTTAATAAACGAAGCCATTGCCATTTTTATTGTAGTGATGATTGCATTAACGTATGAATACAGATGTGCGAGTGGCTGTCTAGATCAGGGCTAATGATCTGAGGTAGAAAAAGTTAGATTCATGCACACTACATAATCTGAGAATAGAGGTTTAGGATTTGCTCAAGGCACAAGGCATTTCAAGTTTTCTATAGATATGTTTCTTATGTTGGTGTGACAATTTTCTATACAGTAAGTCACTTTTGTGATGCTATACAGATAAATATTCACGGCAACAAGCTCAATGTGCATCCTGTTTGTTTAATGTGGTTACAAAAGTAAACATTATATTTTTATCATGACTGGGAGCAAATAAAATTAGAGCCTTTACAGTTTTGAATGTTGTCTTCCTCTTTTCTCTATGACCATAAATGACGAATTATTTTAACTCATTGCTGTTGCTATAAAATAGCCACAATAGCTCCATTAATTCCTGAAGGTTAACCAGACCAGAAAAGAACAGAATGCAGAAGTTAGATAAGTAAATTGTTTTGTAACTTAACTAGCTAACATTTACGGAGTTTGGCAGACACCCTTATCCAGAGTGACTGACATTTATAAACCTGAACATGTCAGGGTTAATGATCTTACTTAGGGGCTTGGCAATGGCAGCTTGATTGTCCTGGGATTTAAAATCACAACCTGCTAATCAAAAGTCCAATGTCTTTACCACGTCACACACTGTGACTAGTTTCTTATTTATTAAAGAATGACACATTGTAAATTTTATCACCAGTCCTCTCTCCTGAAGTCTGTCCAAACCATAG
The DNA here is from genome assembly GCA_033459395.1 of Hemibagrus guttatus. Taxonomy (NCBI): domain Eukaryota; kingdom Metazoa; phylum Chordata; class Actinopteri; order Siluriformes; family Bagridae; genus Hemibagrus; species Hemibagrus guttatus. Next base: position 28,203,600 of record JAUCMX010000002.1, read on the forward strand.
TCAGGTCCATATTGGCCATGACCTCCATTTCCCAGAATATACTATGGCTGACATTGGCAATATTGAACTATATTACCCATCAGCCTCAGCAATGTCACATGTCCATGTTACATGTCACTTGAATACCGCTAATCAGCCCTCCTATTTAAGTCCCGCATATCAAGCATTGGTTGTTGTTGCCGTGTTGTATTTGTCTTGTGTCCAACAATCTCATAGCGTTTGTTTTTGCCTTGTATCCATATTTCATGGTCATGTTTTTCAATGTTTTGATTGTTTATTTTGCACTGTGATTATTTTAGTTTAGCAACCAATCAAGTTGATCAATGTAGAGAGAAAATCTTTCAAGAATTGCGATAATGAACCCCATGCTACACAAGTAGTTAGCACTATAGCAATCTGTGTGTGTTTTGAGATGGATAAACCACCACACTGAAATGCTGAAATTGCATTATTATTAAATTATTAATATGCATTTTCTTACATAAACTGTCTAAATTCAAAGGTTTTAGACAAGTCATAAATGATGAACACATATTAGCTGCATCTTAATATCCCTATTATACAGTAAGCGAATGTCTAGATGTCTAGATTGTCAGTTTTCATAAAACAGTAGTAGAGAAATACTGCTTCTGCTGAGATTCTGTAGTATGGAACCAATGGACACTGCACTATCCCCTAATGTAATAGAACTGGCACAGAAGAGCTGAGTGTAAGTGCTGCAGGCAGTAAACATTGTTTCTTGTGGTTAAACCATACTTGTTTAACTACTCATAAGTAAATTGTTAACTTATTGGAGGTTTAAACAAAAAAACAGTCGTTTAAAAGTTTTTGCAGTTACTATGATGCTGTTTGTCACATGACAATGCCAACACGGCGTATGTAGTATGATCAATATGTATTCATACAACATGTACTGCTGTGACAATTGAATTTCCCCACTGTGGGATCAATAAAGTTTTATCTGATCTTATCTTAGTACATACTGTATCAATGTCTGAGCAGTTGTCACTGAATCGAAGGCAGTAGGTCCTGAATCAAATGCAGTAGGTACTGAATCAAGTGTATTAGGTCCTGATTCAAATGCAGTAGATACTGAATCAAGTGTATTAGGTCCTGATTCAAATGCAGTAGGCACTGAATCGAATGCAGTAGGTGCTGAACTAAATGCAGTAGGCACTAAATTGAATGAAGTAGGCACTGAATTGAATGCGGTAGGCACTGAATAAAATGCAGTAGTTCATGAATTAAATGCAGTTGGTCCTGAATTGAATGTAGTAGGCACTGAATCATGCGCAGTAGGCACTGAATCGAATGCAGTTGGTTCTGAATTGAATGCAGTAGGTCCTGAATCAAATGCAGTAGGCATTGAATCAAATGCAGTAGGTACTGTCACAATACACAATTAGTTACATTCTTTTAAAACTTCTGAGATTTTGTTACATTATACTTTACTACTAAAGTAAAACTAGTATAGTGTAGTATATCCTGATTACTTATATGTACAGTGCAGTAAAAGAAACAGCACCAAATTTCTGTCTGGCTGAGGATTAAACCACAATTAGTGTGTCCTGACTACTACACACACCTGTAGCATTAGTACTGACCTCTATAAGTGGCGAGGGCACAGAGGAAGGGAGCAGGCAATGCCGCTAGGCCTATATTACGTCCTCTAATGACTCTTTAGATGATCACATGAGCCTTCCACTTCTAGTGACTTGCACAGTGTTGGTGGTCCCTTTGTGGTCAGAACCGTGTGTGGTTTTCTTTAAGGGCTAAAGGACTACGGGTTATGCATTGCCATTTTCGATCGAGAAAACCAATTTTGCACCCAGGGACTTTCCCAAATGACAAAGCAAGACATATTCTGGAACTGCCCACCACAGTCAGTGTACATGCTGAGCTTCCTAACCACGGAAGTGTATTTTATATAAAACCAAAGAAACAATTGCCATAAACGCACCCAGTACTACTATGTGACTATGCTTGTTCTTATGATATGTTTATGCTTCAGCAGTAAAAAAAAAAAAAAAAACACTTTCTTTCTCACAAGCCACTTTAATCCAACCAACAGGCAGCATGACGAATGTACATATGGATTTATTTCAGTGGATTCAGTATCATTGTTCTAAAGTGTCCATTACTGCAGTAAACAAAACAGACAAACCTGATTGGGGATTTTGTTTGTGTGTTTTGTATTTTTTAAAAGAAATATTTCCCACAAATGAACATAAATGACTTAATGATGAATGAAAGCTTCAGTTCACTGGCCACTAATGTGAAATGGTGCAATTACATGTCATTTTAAATAGACAATACAGTACAATTATTGAGGGGTTTGATGAGGCCTGTCAAAATATGTAAATCACTATAAAAAATAAACAAAAATTTTAAACTTCGTCATTTTTATTCTGATTTTTTTTTATTCCTGTAAAGCTGCTTTCAGACAATATCCATTGTCAAAAGTGCTATATAAATAAAATGTATTGTATTGAATTAATGATAATTTTTTCAACAACAGCAAATCCTATAGTGTTTTCTTCCTCTTAGAACACAATACTTTGCTGATTTTTATTTATTAAATAATGATATGTTGTACTTTTCTTCATTTAGTTATTTTTGGTGATGCGGAACTTCAAAAAACAAGGTAGTTTCTCTCATCACTCATATTATAACAGCAATAAATTCTCATTCCCTTGCATTTGTCATCCTACCCCAGCCCCAAAAAAAAGAAAAAAGGACATCACAAACACCTGTGTTATAAAAACTTTCCTATGTTAGAAAACCCTTTCCCATGTTAGAACGAATAAAGTTACCAATCTCTCTCTGGCTGTTTTAAAGTGCTAACACTTTATTTCACTCCCATTGTGAAATAAATAAATGTTTTCTCACAGAAAATCACAGAATCATATGAACAATCACACTCATTTTTTAATGTATTCATCTGAAGCTATATGAGTTCTACAAGTAATCCACATTGATAATTACACGTTCAGTGCACTGGCTAGTTTTATTTTTCACAATTCTCATTTAAATTACAATATCTAAAAAACAACCCTGAAAAGCCTAAATCTTCTGGATATGAGGACAACCCACTGTTCTCTCCAAGCTGGTGGCCTCTCTAGTTCTCCTTTGCATTAGCTCTCCAAGGCATTTAACTCTGCTCTCCATCCACAGCTGCCTCCCACATGTTTCCACCTCAATCAGTATTTGGGTTCTCATACCTGAGAAGCATCTTGCAAGACCTTCCTGCGTTCCTATCTGCGTTCTCCCATTCTCTGTGATCATTCTCATTGAAGGGGGCCACACCTTTTCTGGACATTTCCTCTCAAGAGCCAAATTACAATGTTGCAAACATCTGAATTGTTTCTCTTTATTATTTTATTGACTAGCACTTGTTATCTATGGGAATAAGTACTATATGTAGATACATACCTGGCCATGTATAGGGATTTCACATGGACACATGGTGTATAAATGAAAAAAAACATGTATACACATGTATTCCCACACCACAGTGGAGGGTGTTTCAGTAGTCTCGGTAACATTACAAGTTCTTTTGTTTTAATACAAAGTAAAAAGAGAGCATGTGAAAGAAACAACTGATTATAGCTGTTATAGCATAAGTGATAACACTAACTAAGCTGTTTCTTGGACATTTCCTTATATTGAATATAACTAGAAATAGATTTTTTAAAAAGTATGTTATTCTGAGGGGGAGGTTAAGACAAGGTTGGGGCTTTGATCCCAACTCCAAGATGTGTGTACAAAAATTGAGTGTATCCTCCAAATACTCCAGTTTCCTCCTCCAGTCCAAAGACGTATTGTAGTTATGCGATAGGTTGGCACCACATTCATCTTGTTCTCGAAGTTCCCAGGGATAGACCGATGGATGGATGGATGGATTGATGGATGGATGGGAGGGTGGACGGGTGGGTGGATATGTCATTCTTTAATGAATAAAAATTTTAATTGTGGGCAATATGCTTTCATGAGAGTAATAACCCACTATGGGATGTGCTTTCATAAGAACATTGGGATGGCAAGTGTGGGCAGCAGGTCTGGCAGCATCATATCACCTAGTTGTGTATTATTTTTATATATGAACATGCACCCAAATGATATCTTCATTACATTGTAACTTGTATTGACAATGACAGATGATTTCTATCATCCATAATCACTTATGTTGCTTTTTGGAGAAAACACACACACACACAGGACAAGAAAGAGGTCAAAGAGAGTTTTTATAATAATAATAATAATAATAATAGTTTACAGTGAAATGAGAAATGACTTGCCACAACTATTTTATTTATTTATTTTATTTTTTTTTTTTTTAATATATTTTTTTCACTAATATCTTTGGTTGTAATTCACATCATATCTGCCAACATTGCAAACCAACAAAATAGAATTAAGTTAAATAGTGAAAATAAATAGTATAAAGCAAACTTTTCCCATATGACGGGCTGTTTGGAGCTCGGAAGCATTTCCATAACCATCCACCATTTCACAATCAGCATGGATTCCTGCCGCTCCTGATCTATAATGATAAGCAAGCAGAGCTCTGGTCAGGGTTAGACCCCCAAGGAAGTGCAGGTGTGGCAATGGAGCTGATTTGAGGTCTGTTCTTGTTTCTTCTCTCTCTCTCTCTCTCTCTCTCTCTCTCTCTCTCTCTCTCTCTCTCTCTCTCTCTTTTTTTTATTGCTGCGGACATTCCCTCATGGACTGCCAATCTGGAGATCTCTCTGAAGACGAGAAGAAAAGAAAACTTGTCCTTCGTTTGGCTCTGTCTTATCAGGAGCCTTCTGAAGAACAGAAATACCAGGCATTCTAACATCCCCACTTGTGTAATAGCGTAGCATGTTTTAATCAACGGAGACCATCCCGCTGTGGCCTCCTGATTAGCCCTGGAAAGAGTTTGTTTGCATTTAATGACCAACAAAAGTTAAAGAGGAGATTCCATTATCTCATTCCCTTGGGTATGCTAGATGTAGGCCTGGTTCCAACATCTAAATCAGCAAGAAAATGTTTCACCGAGTTTGCAATAAGCACAACTGTCCATGACGCCATAAAACATGCATCAAAACATTTTTTCCCCCATGGGGTTTTGGGATTAAATTAAAACGTTATTTGTCAATAAAATGTGCAGTATTAGAAAATCAGTTTCAGAGACTGCCTGTCTTTTTCATTATGGATGAATTCAGTGAAGCATTTTATCCGCAAAATACTTACCTCATTTGTTTCTTCTTCTTCTTCTTCTTCTTCTTCTTCTTCTTCTTCTTCTTCTTCTTCTTTCATTTATTGTTTTTTTTTCTCCTGCTGATTAACGCCCATGACCTGCGTTGTGTTATTAATAAATGTAATGCCTCTTTACTTTGTTTCTATGACGACACTGAAAAGATGTTTATAGCTATTTATTTGTACCATGTAGAAGGTTAGTGTCATATTTTTGGAATTGATAATTGCCATTTACTACACTTTCTGTAAAGATCACTGTAAAGATTTAGGCATATAGTATTGGTAGTTTGAAGTGGAAAAGAGTCAAAAAAAAATCTAAACAAAAATGGAAATTTTTGAAAAAAAAATTATTTTGCAACTTTAATATTTATCTAAGTTGGAATATAATATAACTTTCTATCTATCCATCTATCTATCTATCTATCTATCTATCTATCTATCTATCTATCTATCTATCTATCTATCTATCTATCTATCTCTATCTATCTATCTATCTATACACACACACACACAGGTTCCACACCAGCAGAAAAAGAAAAGGACAGTTTATTACCACCCCAACACACACACACACTATTTCCCATTCAGATCTGTCCTGATTTAACTCATCATCCTCATCAGGATTTTTAACAGGGAATGCAAAGTGTCTATTTAAGACTACAGAACAAGGCTTGAAAAACACGCATATTTATTTCACACTAAACCCTCTGCAACTATTTTAACTCCAAAAATCCCTCAATATGTGCAGTGCGTGTGGAACGTAAGGACCTGGATGAAGAAACACTGCTTTAACACACTCCGACATAACACTTACACACTCGAACCCGTTCATTTTACACTAAGCTCTTTCGTGGGGGGCTAAATGGGTGTGTTAGAGAAGGGGATAACAGTAACAGCGTGCACGATTGCGACACGGGCAATTGGACCGACCCGTCCCAACAGGTAGCACATTGCGCGTTCGCCTATTGCGCGTTCTCGTCGACGCACGTCATCCGGCTCGCTTCTCGCGCGCTGGTTAAAAAGAAGACGGAGACGGATCGGGACAAGCACGTGAGCGCGCGGAAGGCATCGCGGGAGAGTGTGTGTGAGAGAGAGAGAGCGAGAGAGAGAGAGAGAGAGAGAGAGAGAGAGAGAGAGAGAGAGAGAGACGCGACTAAACTTGGTGCTAATTTTTACGCACTGCTTTAACTGGATTTAACTTTAACGTGCGAGGAGACCGGCTGAGATTATTTGCTCGGATGAATATACATATCTTTTAATCGCGTTACATTATGAAAGAAAACGTTTTTCACGTGTTGCGCGATCCAAAGCTGCACTTGTAGCCTAATTTATTACCGTGAAGTTGCTGGGTGTTTTATTTCCTCCTTGATATACACTTGATAGCCTATTTGATGCGAAGTTAATTTACAGCAAACATAATCCAGTAGAGGACAGAATAAAGTGTTTGAAGGGGGGGAAAAAAAAAACTTTTCTTATAAGTCCGAAGCAGCAGAGCAACTCTCTTAGAGCCGTGATATATTTATTTCTCTGCAATGAGGTATCTGAAGTTCGTGCTCGTGTTGGTGATCGCCGCCGCCGACCTGTGGGAGTGCGCGGACGCCAAGTGGGGCGACAAGAGCGAGTTGAGTCCGCGGAGGCGGAGATGCTACGACGGAAGTCTACCGAGACGCCTGAAGAAGAAGGAGCGCAAAGTAGTCGGTGGCGGCGGTGGAGACGTCTGTTCCGCGCTCTACCCGCGCGCCTCGTGCTGCCCGAACCGGAAAGTCCCGTACCGGACAGACCCCACGGTAACCCACTCACACGCACATGTCACATGCATGCTTGTTTTACGTTCCTGTCATCCTCGAGCTGTCCAAAGCGAAGTCCTGCTCTTACACACACCTGGTCATGAATCAGGTGTGTGTTAAAGCACGGCGCGTTTTTTTTCTTGCTTCAGCTTAATGATATAAGCATAAAATGAGCTTTTTCGTGTGTTGCGTCTGGACGCATTTCAAATTCTGCTTACTCCACTTTGTGTAGACATCTCATTTAAAGTCATAAGAATAGATATGGATTAACCCTCACCTTTGTAACTTTGGAATCGAATTAAGTTATGAATGCAGTGTATTTTCTGAAGAGTCTGAATAGGGATTCATCTCACTGAAAGCAACCTGTAAAGTTCTGGTATTTTTAAATTCATACATTTGAATCTAAAAACTGAGTGAGTCATAAGAAAGTCATGTGAAGGTGGGTCTAAAAATCCCACATTATTTCTATCTCAGCAAAAAAATAAAATAAAATGCATTTTTCAGTCATTAATCGTAATTCCATGTGGCTCGTGGGAGTAAAAAAATTCACTGCAGGTTCCTACTGGTTTTATCCGTCGTTTTAGAAATGTTTGTGAGCTGTGGTTCTGGGTTATTTCACACATGTGTCCAGTGTCCATGTCCTTGTCCTGTCCTGTTTTTTCAAACGTTCATCATTCTTCCATGTCTTGTGTTAACCAATATTCGCCAACTATCACCTGAACAAATCCCGTCTAAACACCTGATGTTTCCAGCACACAGGTTTCTATTTGAATGCAGATTGATGTGTCTAATTGCCAGTTCTTTTGCATCTGCTAACTGGGTCCCATTGGCTCCATGGTTAAATTCAATCATGGGACAAATAAAAACCAACTTTTGTGATTCTATAGCGAATTCACAAAAAAAAAAAAAAAAAAGAAAGGTGCCCCTTTTCTCATGTAAAAGGCCTTGGTCGAGCAGCCCATGTGGCTGGGTGGCATTACACTTTAGTTAAAAAAAAAAGCCATATTGCATCATTTCATTTGCTCAAGTCATGCAAATAAGAGTGGTTCTGAATGGAACAAAAACAGGGAGTGGACATCTCCTCCTCCCCGCTACACTGCCCACACACGGAGCCTTTTGAGCCGATGGCAAAAGAATAACAACAACACCATTGTGTTTGTTAGTTTCACTAATGGCTGGAGCTGGAGAACATCACTCTCCCGAGTGCTCGGCCCTGGCCAAGTGTTAATGCCGTGGGGAGAGTGTTTGCCCTGCTCCCCCACCCCCCTCGCAAACTTACACCTATTCCCCCTGAGGGACCAAAAGTGTTTGGCTTAAGCCCTTAAACACCCACCAGAGCTGGCTCCTACAGAGAACTTGATAGTCCTAAAACATAGTTAGGTTAACGTGATTTCAAACCAATAGTCTATGAGATCTGCCCATCATGTCTGGTTCCGTTTTCATAAAATAAAAACAAAGACTCCACTTGTACACACCTCCAGCTATCCATGACGTAATGTGACTCCTTGGCCTCCTGGTTGCCTCTTACCGTGTGGCCTTGTGGGACTTTAGCGACCTCCATTGTGAAAGGGTGAATGACAAGCAATTGTTTTCAAGTGTGTCTTTGTGTGTTTATATGTTTATTCTGGTAATCTCACTGACAAAGGGAATTGTGCAGATCTTAATAAGTAACCCCAGCTGCTGCAATATCTCTCTGGCCAATCTAGGTGATTCCAAAAAAACAAAAAGATGATGTCATTGATAAAATAAGGCATAAGCAACATGTATTCAGGAAATTGGGTCATAGGATATGTGCTGAAAAGAAGTTTTTAAAGTGCAGCAGGATTAAAGGAAGTTTAGAAACAAGTTTATTCCAGGGTTAATGTTTGTTTAATGGGTCATTTTTAATTTTGCTATTAATGTTCACCTTCTTGTAGGACTTGGCCTTCGTTCTTGTTAAGTAATGGAAGCAATATATTCATGAAGCAACTTGTCAGAATGACACCTGACTTAAAAAGGTTGAAATCTGTATGATTTTCACCAATGGTTTTTCACCCCTCTTTAGGAAATGCTTCCAAATTTTAGAGCACATATAGGTTTTTTTTCCCTCTACCCCAACAAACAAAGGTGCTCTTGTTTGTGGTACGGGTGATGGCATCACTGGAGCCTATCCCAATAGCATATGGGCACTGGGCATGCTTGAGAGCACACAAATGCTCCTCTCCATGGATCATGTGCCAATCCATGGCTCACTAAATCAATGGGCAATTTAGATGAGGAGAACAGGTACTCACTTCACTGGGGAACCCACCAGAAGAACCAAACTGAGAGAACTTGTGATGTTTGGTGTTATGTCACAGGCATACTATGTTGGAGAATCTGAATGGATTTCCTGGCATGTCATATTTACAGAATTGCTGCAAAACACCCCTAGAATTGTATCGTAAATAGGACTTTAAGACAGTTTCATCATAGGATCTTCTGACTTGTGTAACCACCGACCAGTCAAATGTCTTTCAGTGCTCATTTGGCTTAATTATAGACTTAATTATAAAGTTAAAACCCCAACTTTTGTGGCTGAATGTTCCTGTTTAAGAGGCTGGGGCAGGCCACAGCTTTAATTGACTTGGACAGACTGCTAATTTGTTGATCCCAGCGGTGGAATGATGTGCCTGTCTATCTCTAAATTGGTGTTTACACATGGACCTCACACAGAGCAGGCGAGTGGTACCAGGCGGCTGCTGCTGGGCCACAGGCGCACGCCTGTGGAGGGGAGGCCCATTACGCTGTTGTTTTATTACAGCTAATTTGTTACGTAAATAAGCCCGCTAATTTTCTCGGCCCCAATCTATTTGTTTGCATTTGTTTGCTGACTTAAAAGAACGTTTAGTATGCACTCATGGGTTTTTTTCTCCATTTTGCATTGCTGTGTTTGTTTTGTTTTTAGGATGGCATGCGTCCAACGTGTGATGGGCAATTTTAGATTGAACTGATTTAAATTTAACTGTTTGTCAGCCTTTATGAACTGGATCAGCTTTTGTCAAGTGGCCCAGGAATCATTGTGAATATAATACCATGTATATCAAAGATTTAAATCAAATATTTGTTTTATTCTTCTGTGAACCACTTGTGCTGAGCACTTGGACAATCAGACTCACCCCAAATCCAACAAGGTGTAAAAAACAATGAAATCTCATCTTAATGCTAGTGAGACTCATTCCAAAGCCAATGAGACAGAAAAGCCAATCTGACTCAACACAATGCCAATCATAATCTAATCAGGCTTCCCAATGTCAATCAGACTCACCCCATAGCCAGTGAGATTGAAAAAGCCAATGCTTTATTTCTGTGCCATCCAGACTCACCGCAGTGCCAACGAGACAAAAAAAAGCTACTATGACACAATACAATGCCAGTCATATTCAAATCAGGTTCTTCCCAATATCAAGAGATGAGCCAATAAAAGCCAATAAAATTTATTCCACTGCCAATCATAATCACCCCAATGCCAGTGAGGCTCAAGAGCCAGAGCCTCATCCCAATGCTAATAAGACTCAAATGCAAAGTATTTTCAGAATTACAGAAAAGCCACTGAGACTCATTCCAGTGTCAATGAGGCTCAAAAGCCAATGAGATGCAAAACCATGCCAATGAGCCTGAAAAGCAAATGAGAGTATAATCGCTAGCAAAACTCCAAGCAGTCCCAGTCAGACACACTTCCAAACAAATTGGAATCACCCAAAAAACTGTAAGACTCCAAAGCCAATTAGACCCACCCCAAATCCAATCATCCATAAGCCTCAAAGCCAATCAGACTTCCCTCATATCAAATCATATACTTCTGACTCTATCACAATTCTAAAATGTTGTTACTGTAATACCAGTTGCTTAATCTCCTCAGATCTTTTTCACCAATAACACGGAGTGTTCCAGACTTCTGGAGGAGATCAAATGTGCCCGCTGCTCACCAAACGCCCAGATGCTCTTCCACTTATCCGAACAAGAGCCGGGACGACACCGTGAACCAGACCTGCCACGTCTTTGCCTTGACTACTGCCAAGAGTTCTATTACACCTGTAGAGGACATGTACCAGGTAACACAAATTGGCACACAGTTAACCACATTTTATGCTGTTTCTGGATTGTGGAATTGTCCTAAATAAAATTGAACCGAGCATTGTAATAGAAATGGCTTAGCTTATACAATCAAGAACGTTTTAGCAAACGTCCAATTCCATGTTTATTCTGAAGGTCTTTTCACTGTATATAAGACAGCTCCTAAGCTCGAATACTCAGTAAGCACATGCACGTTTACAGCATGCATGCTTAGCCTAAAGCCAAAGGAAAAGACGTCAGAGCCAAACCCTTTCCAAATGTTTGAATAAAATCCCAGTAAAGGTTAGAATACAAGGATTATCATTCCACAGATACTACGCAAAGACACTGCGTGAAAGGTATTGCCTTATCCCACAGCAGCGGCCACTGTTTATGGGTCATGCACATACACACACATAAATATGGTGCTGGAGGCTTCTGCCAAACCCTAACAAAAGCTGACTGATTAGTCCTGGCGTTCAGGATGTACTGCTTGTCTTTTTTTTTTCTCACAATGCCATCCCACACGGTGCATTGGAAATGGTTCTCTAAGCTCCTCGAGCACTGCCATCGTGTGCTTTCACTGAAAGGATTATGCGAATGTGTAAATATTTCTGCTTTTCGGTACAATCTGAAATACAGCAGAATCCTCTCCGATTCTCGATCACTTGCATTTCATGGTACTGTTTTATTTTGTTGTTGTTGTTTTTGTTTGTGCTAAATCTTTTTGTTGAATATGCATGAGCACACATACAAATCTCATGCCTATCACAGACCAGAAAAAAAATCATTCAATTGAATTTTTGAAGTTACACAACATCTTCCCTGTGACGGTCTACAGAGTTAGCTTAGTAGACTTTTGGACAAAATTCTATCTCCACAGTGCAAGCAGTCATGGACCAAGTGGTGTTCTCACACACTGTCATGTCGCAGCTGTCTGACACACCTCAGCACCCATGAGTGGACACACACACACGCACACTAAACAAAGCCCAACAATCTAGAATGAATAGACATGAATGAATGGTTTAATGATGAGTTTCTCCTTCGTATTCCTGCCAAACGGCTGCGTTTACATCACCTGGGTGCATGTGTATGACTAAGGTCTAGACATGACCGACCCTGACACCTTGCCCTCCTTCATGACGCGACGGAAAATACCAGCTGTTTTATGACAGTCGCCCGCTCCAGCGGTTTGTTTTTCTTGGTGGCGCATTCAAGAAAGTCTAAACAGTGCAGGCTTTCTGCAGCGTTTAAACGTTTAAGCAGCTATCACCAATGGGTTTATGTTTTCTCCATAGCATGAATGGCATTAGGAACAAACTTCCTGTGTTTGCTTGGGTGTGTCACTGCGCAGAACCACAACTGTCACTGCTTGGTGCATTCCATCAGATGGGATGGTATGTAGATTAGGCAGGGGCAGATATGCAACCAGGCCACACACATACACAAACGCTTACATGTATACACACACACACACACACACACACACACACACACACACACACATATATATATATATATATATATATATATATAATATATATATATATATATATATATATATATATATATATATATATATATATATATATATATATATATACACACACATATACACAAATAAATCAGTTATCCTAAACACACTGTCAGTCAAACATACTGAAAAGGATGGGAGCAAAACTGTTGTGGTAAAAGACAGAAAGTCACAGTCCGAGAACAGAAGTCCACAAACCTCAGCTCTCCTCCTCTTCCCTCCTCCTCTCTTTCCCTCAGCCTCTCTTTCAAAATCAGCATATGTGGTGACGAATGACACATTTATTTTTCTACAAAGGTTGTGTATATGTAAAACTGCTGAAGTGCATCAAGATGTCAAGTACTTTGGGTGGCCACCCAGGTTGCTCTGGAAGATAACCAGATGGAAGTATAACCATAGAAGCGGCGATGTGGACAGAGTCTCGCTCTCAGAGCAGTACAATAAAAACCGGGCTGTACTGCATGGACGCACAGACAGTGTGTGGCCACATAGTAATTTTGCCATATGTTTAGGGAAGTTGTTAACCATAAATGGCCCAAATTAGAACAGTTGTTTTTCATGTACATATAATTTATCTTCAAGCAAACACTTCTATATTCTGGGCCTCTTTTTTCCTAGAAAGGATTCTTATCCTTATATGAAACAAATGAAAACTCTCCTTCTCTCAGATATATAGTGTCCATGATGCAATTGTCCTTTATAGATTATTACTTTTGTATGAACAGCTTAATTAGTTAATGAATTTCAAGGTGTGATATCATAGGAAAATAATCAACTTATGGGATGTTGTGATGATGTCACTTGACGAGAAATTAATTATTTTCCACTAACAGTGTTTCTCTTACAAAATACTATTATTTGTTTAAGAACAAGACATTAATATTTTTTGCCTGTTTTTTGTTACAGTTACATTTAACGTTGCAGACTGTCCTCAAACAGCTATAAAGTTGATTGTTTTCCAACAACAGAAGATCAGATACTGTAGTGCTTTTTTTTTTTTTTATTTGTTTAGAGTTAATTGCAAAACATCCCTAAAACAAGCCATGGTAACCGTTCCTGTTATCAAGCATGTTAATAGCAGCTGTTGCTTCTTCACCAGAATTTCTTTCACGTTTGGTTTTTAAGTTGAAAAACCAAAAAAAATTTATTATTATTATTATTATATATATTATATATATTATATATATTATATATTATTATTATATATACTATCTATTCTCAGAAAAATGTTTGGAGGCATTGGTGGCTCAGTGGTAGGTTGCTCGCCTATCATGCGGAAGGCCGGGTTCAATTCCAGCCAATGCCTCAACTCCAGCCACTGGTTGCAGTGCCGGTCCCAAGCCCGGAAAAATGGGAGGGTTGCAGCAGGAAGGGCATCCAGCGTAAAACCTGTGCCAAGTTGTTGTGCGGACCAGTTGGTACGCTGTGGCGACCCTGAACAGGGAGCAGCTGAAAGCAACTTCTTCTATTCTCAGAAAAATGTTTATCAAAAAATATATTCTGTCCCTGTGTAAGTTGTACACTAGGACATTAGCAGAGCAGCTGATAAGAAAATAATTGTTTATGACTCAATTCACCCTGACACCAACCTGAGAAGGAAAAAAAAGGGACTATAAATGTTGGACAAAGCTGAGGAAATAGTATATTCCATATCTTTTAAATCTGCTGAAGCTTCTATAAAACGAGCGGTTGTCTCATATGTGTAAGATATTGGAGATGCATTTTCATTTTAATAGAGGCAGCACTACTAGTCAAGTTAATCCTTTTGGACCACTGGCCATTTTTTTCTGATGTCTACATTTTGCACATAAGTTGATTTTATCCAAAATGTCTTAAAGTAACTTTCAAGAGTTTATTATAATATGTGCAGAAAAAAATCAGCTACACAATACAATTTCTCGAAATTCTTCTTGAAATTCCTCCAGCAACCTCACACATACTTTAAACAGGACATACAAAAGACGCGATAAACATAAAGTGCAAGTAAAGAAACAGTAACAAAATAACTGAAAAAAATGTACAAATAGATCAATTAATAATAATAATAATAATAATAATAATAATAATAATAATAATAATAACATTTTAACAATTGAGACAGGATATAAGTAAGGAGGCAATGCTCATTCTCACAATCTTCTGATTAATAGCCCAAATCACTAAGCCATCACAGAAAACACACACACACACACACACACACAAAACAAACAAATACAACAAAGTTTTTTGTGTGCTCTATGTGGGAAAACAACATGAATTCCTCGTCAATCACCATTTCCTTAATCAGGAGAAAAGCTGACTTCATACTTAACTAGCTACACTTCACTTGATGGAAAGCATTCCTAGCCAGGATTTTGTATCTAACTTTTTAAATGCCATCATTACTTATACGCTATATACTGTGTTTCAAGAAGCCGGAAGCGTAAACATGCATTATTAGATCTTTCGAAAGTCCTAAAGATTCTTTCTCGTACGGTTGTCCTTGTTCATCAATGACCTCACAATGAACACTTCATGGAAAGGTCATGAATTAGCACTTATCTTTCGAGAGTAGATTTTACAGGCTACTTATCCATCCTTCAGCACCAGAGACACCCCAGTCCTCTTCCAGACTCTGTAGTATCCTCATAAAAGCATTTACTGCTTTGCCTCACTCCCTCACGCCGCTGTGGTTCAGCACTCTCAGGCCTGAGATAACCACATGTGCGTGGGTGGCATGGCCGAGTGGCTATGTGCATGTGCCTTTGATCTTCTTGTTGTGTTTAGATGTTTAGGGATATCCTATCACCTCAGTTGTTGGTGTGGTCACCCCCAGCACCAGCACACACACAAACACACACTCCTCAGGCGTTGCAAAGGGGCTTGACGAAGATGAAAGTAAGGAGGGAAGTGTGTTTGTGTTTTGATCGTTGGTGTGTTTTCTCTGCCCTCCACAGCAGACATTCTTCTCTGTGAGGGTTTAGTTAAGAGGAAATCACCAGGCTGGTTGTTTTTAGGTCACCGTGGAGCTGTTAACAACCTACATTCTTACAAACATTGCTTACCACGTAGGCCACGTTTAGGTTTTATCATTCCCGCTTCCTAAGCTCTCTGTGCCGTGTGTTCTTTTCACATCCTGAGAGATTTATGTTGGCTGTTAATAGAGACATAAATGAGTATTTCTGCTGATAGCAAGCAACAGAAATCTAATCTGCAAGGCACAATCAATCAAATTTGGGTGTCCATTCATCATTTATTTGAATTTGACTGACATGTTCCAGATGAAAAATGAGCCCCAGACTGAATGTTTGGCAAGTTTGAGTTTGACATGCTCACTTTTGACGTGTTTAATGCTGTTTAAACTTTCCACATATGTCTAAATAAGGTGTGTAGTATCTTTCTGATGTGTTCGCTAATCGGTGGGAGATTCCAAAATTCTGGCATTGTTTAAAAATTTTTATCAGTTTTGAACACTAAAGAAAGAGGCATTTAATCATTTCAAAAGACGTGTTAAAATAACATTTTTACATGCTTTCTTTCCTGAAGACAGTTGCCTCTTGTTCTCTTATATGAATAACAGCATTGAAAGTTCTTTAGTGAATAATTAGCAAATATGGCAAAAAAAAAAAAAAAAGCATGATGTTTAATGAAAAATAATTTAGTTTTTGTACTTTCAAAGTGATCTTGTGAGATAATAGTGCAGTATCCCTGAAAATGAAAGAACATACTTTTCTTCTTCACGTGATCTTTCCACCTCCTGTAGAATATGTGGAATTTTGTGGAATATTTCAGATATTTCATGTCCTCGATGTGTTCGGATAGAGGGGTTGAGTTAACTAAAATGTTTATTTTATATAAGATAATATATTTATTTATTTATCTGAATCTTGAAGGACACTTCCCTGTTTTTTTTGTTATATTTACATTCTGTAAATCTAATATCGGTGGTAAACAAATAGCACAGCTATCATAGACCGCATGATGTTGTGCTTTACAGGTTTATGAAACAAATCTAGATTTCTAAATGTTAACGCTAGCATCGGACAGTGTCCAACCAGTGCACCATAACCACAGATGGGATTTAGCTTGAGCCTGTGGTGAGACGTCTCGAACTGTGTGAGCTTGCCTGGGGAACAGCTTTAACTACAGGGGATTCTGCTGGTCTTGGAGGCGATGACATCATCCTCTAAGACTCGCGTGGTGTCTGTTTCGGGCTGAGCTCAGTTGTCTGTCTGTGTTTGGCAGAGCTCTTCCAAGCCGATATAGACGAGTTCTGCCAATACTACGGGAGGAGAAATGGGGGCCTGTGCTTTCCTGATTTCCACCGAAAGCTACTGCGTGGGCAGGACTCCAACTACTTGGGAGATGAGAGAATAGAAGCAATCAACAGGTATGTAAAGAAGTACATTCAGATTTTAGTGATTTTTTTTTCTGATGGCAATCCCCATTTAAACATTCATAGATTGATTAGATTGTTTTCTTAACATTTCCGAAGCATCGTTCCAGATAATTCCACACTGATGATTTTGAAAATTGTGTTCATCAAATGATGAATGGCACCTCTTATCAGTTCATCTCTTTTTTTTTCCGGATAAGAGCCATTGGTCATTGATGTCCTGACATGCATGAATGAGCCTACATGTAAAAATATTCCCACTTGTGCTTTGGGCCTGGCTTGATGCCCCCTCCTTCCCATGGCCGAGCCTCGTCTGTTTGTCCAGTGCTGGTTTAGCCAGCTTTAAGGGCACAAAGAAAGTGCTTATACTGCTCCTGCTCTGATCTGGACCAGTGGGCTTTAAAGCTTATGTGAAAAGACATGACAAGGGACAGTCTCTAAAAGCAGCTATCTCATCTGATAGAATCAGAGGAGCACCAAAAACAGGGTCTAGCCTAAAGACCTCAAGGGTTCACTCTCATGTTGAGATTGAACCTCGAGTTTCTGAGATGGGATACTTCAGTTTCGTTTACATTAGCTTTAGAACATTTTAATCTGTCTCTGACTTTGCCAAAATATCTTTCATTTGTTCACTTATTGGAGCCAGAGCAATGAGGAAACCCTTTAGGCATGTGCAGGAATGTAAATGTGAATAGATAGCTGTTAAAACTGATGTTAAAAATGTTGCTCTGATATTTATCAGTGTTATGAAGTATCTGCATCATTATATTGTGCATTCCTAAAAGTATGCCAAATCCTTCACAATCTGCTAAAACCCACTGCTGGAAGCCTCCCAAGCTACTGACGCACTTGGGGGTGTGCTGTTATAGGAAAATAATTGACTCTGTGATGCCAAAGTTGATTATTTCCTCTATACCTGCTCATCCTATAGTGTTTTATTCTTATACAACTCCAGTTAATTAATTTAATTTGTGCAGAAGAAACAGATTAGATCCTGATATTACTCAGGTTCCAGTACCTATAGCCAGTCATTTTCTTCACGAGCCTGTTTTTTTCTTTCTCTTAAACTAAAAAAAGTAGCCTGTCATGTTACTGAGAAACCAGAAAACCCAAAATGTCCTGTCCAGATCATTTCACTGACACTGGAGACATTTAAAATAAAACCTTTACCATCTCAATTGATTGTTTAATCTGTTTATTATTAGTCATAGATTATGTGGTGCATCCTCCATACATGTCACTATAGAAACGTTAACATATTAGAATATATTAGTATAAATCAATCAACAAATCGACTGTCCGAGCTACTGTCATTGAAAATTAATCAACTTCTCATGACCAATCAGATTCAAGCATTCTATAGTACTCTGGTGCAAGTCTTATGTAATAGTTGATGCAACCAGATCTGGTCAGGTCTGGTTCATATGTTCATCTTTCACACCGGAAGAGTTTCTTCACCTGCAGTGAACTTCTATTTCTAAAATCAAAAATTTGCTCATATTCAGTACCCGTCAGATGTAGTTTCTATAGCAGCTGTTTGGTTGACAAAAACAGATTTCTCACTGACTGATCTGAGCAATCCGTTCTCTTCAGCAGGAAGCATAAGCACAACTGCTACTGTGCTCAGGAGATCTTGAGTGGGCTACGTCAGCCCGTTGCTGTGGTGCATTGTGGGGATGGCTCACAGCGCCTTTTTATCGTGGAGAAGGAAGGTTTTGTCCGCATCCTCACTCATGACATGGAGCTTCTGAAGGAGCCTTACCTGGACATCCACAAACAAGTTCAAACAGGGATCAAGGTAAGAGGCATGACAGTAGTATGCATTCCCTTCACGATTTTTCTGAAAGCAGAAATTAATGCAAAATCAAGCAAACTTTAGAGGAGCTTGCAATTTTTCAATATTACCATTGATTTTTAGCAGATTTGGACCAAGATGTGTCATGTGATGTCATCACAACATGCATTCAGCCAAAGCCCACTTTGATTAATGTGCATCAAACATGGGTACAGCTATCATAGAAAGTAATTGTAGGAATTTAAAAAAAGAAGTGAAAAAAAGCAGATTTGGCAATTCTAGTAGTTTTGTGTCAAAAATTGCATCGCAATTATAGAAAAAATCTATACTAAAATGTAGCAGTTTTAGCTGCAACAGTCACAAAAAACCTCCTGGAGGGACTGATTATGGTTGATTTAAATGTTTGTGAGTGGAACACTGAAACAACCTGGATAGTAAAAGTATTCTTTTATATATATGTAGTGGTCTGGGAATACCCGTCAGATGTCCCTGAAGTTGAATTCTGGCAAACAGCAAAAAAGACGAAAAATCTGGTTTTAGATGGAAATTTTCTACCAATAATATACTTTGCGGGGGGGGCACGGTGGCTTGGTGGTTAGCACGTTTGCCTCACACCCCCAGGGTTGAGGGTTCGATTCCCGCCTCCGCCATGTGTGTGTGTGGAGTTTGCATGTTCTCCCTGTGCCTCAGGGGTTTTCTCCGGGTACTCCGGTTTCCTCCCCCAGTCCAAAGACATGCATTGTAGGTTGATTGACATCTCTAAATTGTCCGTAGTGTGTGTGATTGCGTGAGTGAATGAGAATGTGTGTGTGCCCTGCGATGGGTTGGTCCAGGGTGTATCCTGCCTTGATGCCCTATGACACCTGGGATAGGCACAGGCTCCCCGTGACCCAAGAATAGTTCGGATAAGCAGTAGACAATGAATGAATGAATAAGATACTTTGACACCTCAACCATAAAATGCATAGTTCACCCCAACCCCTGCAAAAAGAAATTAGTTTTTTACTTAGGACTGGATTGTGAAATACAGTCATTTTGGGGCAAAGGAAGACCTGTTATTTAAGCATAGAATTATAGCTTACATGACTCAGCACTGCAAGATACATTTATTTCATTCAGCTTTTATTCACATGTCACTGGTAACTGCTTTAGTTTGTTCAGGGTCATGGATGTTCAATTTGTTTGTATTCTGACCAAATAAGCCATCAGAAAATATATAATAAGAACTGCAGAAAAGCATAGGCATTGGTCAGTATTTCATTAGGGGGTGAGTGGGAATTGGATTTAAAAAAGGGCACACCACTAGTATACCTAGTATACAGCTTTGGTTGCAACAAGCTGGACAATCAGGGTTATCTTCCCCTTAAACAAGAATTTTCGACTATCTATGTGGGCTCTATTTTGCAAAAACCAAGAAGTATCACAACCATCATTAAACTACATTACATTTATGGCATTTGGCAGATGTCCTTATCCAGAGCAACATTTATCTCAATTATAAAATTGAGCAATTGAGGGTTAAGGGCCTTGCTCAAGGGCCCATAAGTGGCAGCTTGGTGGACACAGCAGTGGCAGCTTGGTGGGCCATCACAAACAGGTTTCTGTGGTTTATATTACCTCAACTCAGTGTGGACAGGTGACAATACCAGCATGCTCAGTATTTAGTGTCAGGTAAAATAATTAATAGTTTTGAGAAAATTGGGGTTGCAGAGTGCAACACAGATCACTCTACTCTATGGATTTGTTCCAGACAGGAAGATGTGGATGTGTGCTTTGCTGAAGAATAATTTATACCTACTAAAGATCCATCCAGCCTGACCTTTTGGTAGCAAAGGACTCTGATCTCCAGAATACAGAAGACCATAAGGCAAAAGCATTTTCAGTGCATTTTCACCATAGAGAGATTGATGAGGTTTGTACCAAAACGTCATCACAATAAGACATTATACCTCCTCCATCACTCTTTACTTGTTTCCTGCATCTTGAATTTCAAGCATTTTATGCAAGGTATAGTGCATAAGGATGCACTATAGAATGATATGAAACTCACTGGACAGCTACACATACGGATTCTTAATAAACTAATGGATGATGGAAGCAGAAGATGCATTTCTTTAATCACAGTTCTGTTGCTAGAGGATCTACAACGTTTAATATGACTTGTAGACCATGTTATCAGGCAGCCTGTTATAGAATTTATGCATGGATTTATTGCAACAATCTCACACTGTGATAAGTAATAGATTGCACAGTGTACAGCATAAATGATGCGACTTAGAAGTTAGAAGTTATTTTATATACTATGCCAGTGAAGGCAATAAGTTTAATTTCTGAGAAATAGGAGAATGTGGCTGCATGATTATAGGATATCCTCCTATACGTCAGCAGGAGCTTTGCCGTGTGCCACTACGGATGTTTATCTGTGCCCATTACAAATGCAGGCATTTATTTGCAAATGTGTCCCATGATGGAGGAAGCGGTCAACATCAGGAAGTTTACATGTGTCGCATGCTTCTTTTGCTTCCCCAGAGAGAGCGATTATGGGCTTCCGTGGACTTGACATGCAAACGCTTCGCTAGGAAGACTTTGTGCACCTTATCGTAATTAAACATAATTGGCTGTGGATCCAACACTCATTATGTCAAAATTAGAGGAGTCTCAAGCCCTGCTAGACCCCAAGAGAACTATTCTGTGAAGTTTGGCTGCTATCGTAGAGAGCTACACAGAACGGATGGTGTTTACTCAAAACAACAACAGGATGTTGCTCTCTTTGTGTACGCGGTAGGTCCCCTGATTCCTTTGGAAAAGTAGATAGTGTTTTTATCACAACTTTGATTCTAATGTTCTATGTTTCCTTAAACCGTCAATCCTCCCGCTGCCAATTACACCAACTCAGACACAATGCGCCATCCACCATAGGGAGGTCCCTCAAGCGCTGTGGGTGTTCTCTGATTACATTTTATCTGCTATCTCTCCAGACCCATGGGCCCAGAACCACATGTATATTCCATTTCTGTCATCATTTCTTCGAACGGTCCTTGTTTTTAGACCAACACAATTTGCATGGTTAACGTTTAGCCAAGAGACTTAGCCCCAGTGATTCTTCTTGACCTCTTTATATGTGAGGAGTCAATAGCCTGCATTCTTGTTTCTCTGCAATTATGAAACTATCCTGCAAGCCAGTATAATGTTGTTCAGCTATCCCTCAGTGCTTAAATGGGACAATTAAACCCTGTCAGCTGACAACCAAGCCAACTGGCTAATCTGAATTGTTTGCAGTTTCTCAGTTTGCTCTTTGAAAATGTTTTTTTATTATTAGTCCTTTTCAGCTGTGCATTGTGGGATAATGATCTTGCTCGATATAATCCTCCACGCCATCACAGCTGTGCGGTGTTTACCAGGTTAACCAGCTGCTAACATCGTCTGGATTTGACTGAGCAAGACAGCGCTTTAAGCACCAGTTGTTTGCCAATTAACTTGTTTTGGGTTTGCATTGAGTCAAGCTTTTCCAGATGCTGAAATGAACTCCAGTCCTCATGGTGACACGTAAAGACCCGGAGCATGTGTTGATCTTTTAAAATATTTGTGCGAGGGAGATGGTGATTAAGTTTTTAGCCTTGATTCTCTGCACGTTGAATTGTTAGCAGCAAAAGCATGGGACTGCCCCGCTGTTGTGTCTGCTAGATCGGGGTGCATGGCGGCAGAGATGAAGATGTCTGTAGGCAACGTGAGCATGGCTCTATTGCCAGAGCAAGGGCAGCCAGCTGCAATAAAATATTTCTTGTTGGAGCAAATAGTTCATGGCAAGTCATGCTCTCTGTCACACTACACACACAGCTGTTGGGTTTTTTCAGTCAGATGAGCAAGAAGGGCTCTCAGACCTGTCTGAGATAAGTACCCCAGCTTTGACAAATGGCCCTTTTCCTCCCCCTCACCCTCTCCTTTTTAACAGATCACTTCAGGAAACGACCACTGCTGTCATCTCACTTGACTTAACTTCCCCCAGCACTGTTCTGATCTCCAGAAGAACATTTAGCTCTTGACGATCAACCAGTGCGGCTGAAAACATTGTGATTTGCGGTCTGCCATACAATTTTCCATTGTACTCCATTTCAGGCTTCAGTAATGTATAATAACAGGTGTAGGAGTGTGTGTTTTGGAGGAAGTGGAACATTAGATGTGTGTGAATCCCAAGTCCTGAGATAGGGGATCAAGAGTTCAAGTAGCTTTTGAGGTATGCGTGTTTTTATTTATTTATTTATTTTTATCAGCTCCCGGGGTAAAGATTTTTATGTAGGGTTTCCCAAGCACACTTGAACCAGAAGGTGCACTACAGCAATGTGTGAGCTAAGCTATGGCTGTGTATCATGCCTTGAAAGCTGCAAGCCAGGAAACTGCCAATGGCTACGTGAAAATTTAGGGGGAGTGTTGTGTAGTTTGTGGCTGTAGCACATCTCGTTCTCGCTTCCTGGCACCAGTTCCACTACTGGCAGAACACTTGTAAGGGCAGGCTCTTATGGCCATCGCTTACTCGCTTCCCTGAATCTGGATACTGTAAAACAGACACATACAAGATATGCTAAAGCTTTGCTAGGAAGGTATTTTAAAGAAGTTTAATGCACTTAAAGATAAAGTTAAAAAAGAGAACTCCAGAAAGATATTATAGCTTGTTCATTTCCCACTAACTCAAGTAATCTGTTATGGTTGGTGTTACATAAGAAAGATGTCTTACAATATGTCCAGCTTGTAAATTCCTGAAGAGGTTGCAATACATGGTTGAAGTGTCTTGGCTTAAGACGGGGACGCTTGTGCCAGTATTACAATTAAGCAGACCTTTTCACTGGGTGCGAGTCTGCCAACAACTTGCCCCCACTGGTATTCCTACTCTTCCAATGATAAATGGACCACAATGGAGTGATTTTGGCTTCATTTCAGTGCACTTCAGCTGTTAATTTGGATCCAGAGGAGTGGGTCCTTCTTGCCACACAGTATCATCACTGGGGTCTGCCTTCTTGTGTACTCAGTGGTCCCTGGCTGGAGATCATACAACTCGGTGGAATTCATGTCTTGATCTTCCATGTGTTTGTTTTGGTATTTGGGTCATGACATCAGTCCTACATATGAATCAGGTGGTTCAACAAAGTAATAGGAAACACACTTACATTTATTCTTTCAGTTGCATTGTACCTGCAAACTTAGGAACAGGCGTTTAATAAAAACCGCAAAAAATGTCTTGTCAAGCTTAATGAGCTCATAAGTCATTATTTATCTGTCAGCTTTCACGGCTTTCAAACTCTTGCGGTCAGATTGAAAAGACTCCGGAGTGTGACTACTCAAGTCTCTGAAGATCTTTTACACTCCCCTCTGGAGCATTCCAGAGATGGTGCAGACTCGCGTCCGCATTTGTGCCACTGGCCTGTCCAACTTGGATTAGTTCAGCGCAGCCTAACAGAGCTTCTCTGACCAATTTATGGTCTGTGTGTTTTGGCTCATTCTGCGGGCTGAACCACAGAGTTAACTCAAGCAGTTCACAGAAGACCTCTCTTTACTCAATTCCTGTGAAATATCGGAAAGGAATGCCGCACAACTGACATGACGGCATGCTGTATTTGTTTATTGGACATGCTGCATTGGCTCATTGTGGGGCAAAAACACTCCTCCCATGTTACATCCGATCCCAAAGCGTTAAATCTCAGCAATCCTTGTTCAAAAACAAGCTTGCTTGAAAATGCTGTTATTCACACATTCGAAACACATACGCCTGGCTTTCTGTTCATTCTTTTTATTTTCCTAACAATGCAAGAAAGAGAAAGCCCAACCTAATTGTTTGGCCAGGGATTGAAATGATACAGCTGCTTATTACAGCTGACGATGATGAGTAGACCACCAGAGTCGTGACAACTGATGTAGCTGCCCCCGGGGTGAAACAAAGGTTTACCTATTACACAAGCAATTTCATTGCTTTTCTAAACAAGTTGCCAAGACAGTGGGAGTTGGCAGTTTGCTCCTTGTTTATTTTTATTTTTTTTCTATTCCTTTTTCCTCTCCTCTCAGATTTTGCACGGATTAAAAAACAGGGGGCAGGAGGGGAATAGGGCGGGGGTCAGGTTGGAATAAGGAGGTGGAGGCCCATAGCTTGGGCTGAAGGACTCCTGGGCTTTTTGTGCTCTCTATGAACTGCCAGTGAGCTAATAAATTCTTTCAGCCTCTCGCCGCTGCATTCGCGGATATCCCCCCAAAGATTACACACACAAATCACTAGTGTGGTGGAGGCTGCAGGGAGGGCCCAAGCATCATGGAGGGGCCTTGCCCCAAAAATGAGCCACACATAACCAAAAGGAGGACCAGAAAGAAGGGGGTTGCTGGGAGTCAAATGTTTTATAATTGTTTGTAATGCAGTAGTCAAGGAGGGAGAAAGGGGGGTGAGAATAAAAGAGAGCTGGAGCAAGAGGGCATGGGGGTAACTGGCTCCCATATGGAGAGAGCGAGATAGAAAAGGAGAGAATAAGAAAGAGAGGGACAGAAAGGGACACGGGGGGCCTGGCTTTAGGCCTGGCCCTACGCTGGCTTTTAAAAAGGGAACATAATTAACTTCTAGATTCTTTGTGCTCCCCATCTGACTTGCAGGGAGGAGATGAAAGGGGCTTGCTAAGCCTGGCATTCCACCCCAATTATAAGAAAAACGGCAAGCTGTACATCTCCTACACGACCAACCAGGAGCGCTGGGCAATCGGCCCTCATGACCACATTCTTCGTGTGGTGGAGTATACAGTGTCCAGGTAACAGTCAGCCACTTACACACTGCTCACATCTCAGACTGACCAATGTTGAGGCATAGGAGGGAAATAAAATTGGTTTAATGATTGTTATTAAATGTTTCAGGATATGTGAGGTTTTGAAACCAGGTTTTTGGCTGCCAAGGGTGTTGTAAAATATTTTATGACAGTGATGGATGTTTTTATAGATGTTTAATGGTGGTGCATAATTAAACAATTTCATTGACTGGAATTCTTTTCTGCTGTATTGCAAAATGCACAGCAGTTAAGAAAGGAAACTCACTTTAGTTTAATTATTGCATTTTATGGCTAGTCTCAAAGTTTAAGCACATCAATATAGCAATCAAAAGTGATATATTTCATTCAACTATATAATGCTCATATAAATAGAAATTGTAGATCACTGAAACATTTTGGAAGTTTTTTTCTTTACTGTTTTGCAGAAATTATATTACATTACAAATCTTGTATATAAGCATGCAACAGATAATAAATTTCTCATTTATGTATCATAAATTAAACTGAGGAAAGACCGCAGTCTGATCATTAGGCACAAATAGATATTGGCACTTGATGATAAAGAGTATATTGAATGTTCTTGATGTTTCTCTCAGAAAAAACCCCAACCAGGTGGACAGTAGGACCTTTCGAGTCTTAATGGAGGTGGCCGAACTGCACAGGAAGCACTTGGGTGGGCAGCTGCTCTTCGGACCTGATGGGCTTTTGCATATATTCCTTGGTGACGGGATGATCACTCTGGATGATATGGAAGAGATGGATGGATTGAGGTGATTGTGCCAACAATGTATAGCAGGGGCATCAGCTACTAGTACTGAAGGGTCACAGTAAAATGTAGCAAACCCTTACATATGATAGAGCATTGAAAATACTAATCTACACTTTCCAAAGCTCAATAACCATATAATCAAAATCCACCATTTGAGTAATGAGCAGTGTGTTTGCAGAGTAGAATGTTTTTGACCTTGATATTAGCTACATTCCTCCTTCTGTCAACCTACTAAGAGAGAGATTTGCTGCTACAGTGACTTCACTGGATCAATTCTGAGGGTGGATGTCGACACGGACCACTGTTCCACACCCTACATCATTCCAGGGGACAACCCATACTTCAACAGCACTAATCAACCACCAGAAATCTTCGCCCATGGACTGCATGATCCTGGCAGGTGGGTTACAATATGAGGATGCCTCAGAATACAGAGCAAGTCCTTAGTATAATATAGAGAACCGCTGAGGTTTGGTATAGTCCATTCTCTAGAGACATCTGAATAGCCATGGTTGTTTTCTGATGTTTGCTTTGCCTACTGTTCCTATACATGCTTCAGAGAGAAAGGTTACATTTTGTCTAAAGTCTGTAACAATAGATGGCTGACAAATTAAAGGATAATCCAGTGGCTATGTTATGCTATGGGGAAAAGGGAAGGCATATATTTATTGTACAGATATGGTTTGGCTTGACAGCCTCTCCTTGATGGAAAACAACACTGTAAATCAATACAAAGTTCTTCCGACCAGTTATCTTTATCCTATAATGAATCATTTCTATCCTGATGGACGTGGTCTCTTCTAGGATGGCTCCATCCTATCCACATGGCATGGGGGTTCACTGATGAGTATTAATATTATGTAAAATCTATGCTCTTGCCATTACACTCACTGGATCTCAACCCAATTGAAAACATATGGGAGGTTTTTGAGTGATGTGTTAAAACAGTTTTCTCCACCACCATCATCAAAGAATTAATTGAAAGCACTTTTGAAACAACATTGTTCATCCCTCCAGGAAAGTTCCAGAGATGATGCCAAAGCACACTGAAGCTGTTCTGGTGGCTTAATCTTTTGTCACCCATCTCTAGGCTATAGGGGGCATGGTGGCTTAGTGGCTTAGTGGTTAGCACGTTTGCCTCACACCTCTAGGCTTGGGGGTTCGATTCCCGCCTCTGCCGTGTGTGTGTGGAGTTTGCATATTCTCCCTGTGCCTTGGGGGTTTCCTCCGGGTACTCCAGTTTCCTCCCCTGGTCCAAAAACATGCATTGTAGATTGATTGGCATCTCTAAATTGTCTGTAGTATGTGTGTGTGCCCTGCGATGGGTTGGCACTCCGTCCAGGGTTTATCCTGCCTTGATGCCCAATGACGCCTGAGATAGGCACAGGCTCCCCGTGACCTGAGAATAGATCGGATAAGCGGTAGACAGTGAATGAATGAATGTTGTAATAGGATTTCACACATGTATTGTAAGTAATATACTTTCTGGTCCTACTATGGACTAATGGCTGCCCTGAACAACATCCTGTCTTAGTTGTGCTGTGGATAAACTTCGCATGGACACCAATGGCAGCCTCCTGATCTTGTGTACTGATGCAACAGGAAGAAACACAACAACAGGAAGGATCCTGCAGATCAGCAAAGGGAAAGACTATGGTATGTCTATCTACACTAGTAGAGTTCTAATGATTAACTAGTTTTGGCAGTGGTTTTCATGTCTCTGTCATCACATTGGCATTATTCAGGAGACAAACAGTCTCCCAAAAGCCATCAGTACAATGTTTTAACTTCTAGGATACAATACTACATTCTTTTCGAATGTGATAACATCATTTGAGGCATCTCCAACTGTGGAGGAGAAATAAAGAACATAAATACTTGAATTGAAATGGGTTATATGATGTTCGTCAGGGGAATGCAAGTATGTGTTCATGAATATGATACATCATTGTCAGATACAATTAGCATGTAGACTGTGCTTTGGCAGCAAAGCCCCTATGGTTGAAAGCCTAATCAGTACCAGAAGATCTCAAGCTTGTTATTTCCGTTCGAATCTAAGAATTAGTTGGTTTAGATGGTTACATTTGCATGTAACATGAGCAATATTCATTCTAGCATATGGCCCCATCTTAGTACCTACCCCACCAGCACATGCCCCAAAGAAGGTCTACTAAGTGGGCACATTACTGGTTCTTTTACACTATTAAAACATCACCATGCTGAAAGTGGAGGTTCATTAAACAGCACTGAGGAGTTTTACAACACGCTGAGTGCAACATTATAACACTGGCCATTCCCAAAGCTGTCATAACTTATGTTGCTATACACACTGTCTCAAACACACAGTACACAAACTCTTGTTAGAAACTGGACCCTCCCTCACACAAGCTGGATGTTAACGATGCCATTTTGTGAAAAGGAGCACAGTCAGCTACCCATAAATTAAAGTCGTCTTTAATGTTCCCATGCCATGGGTCATTAAAACCCTCCTCCATTAGCATTCTGAAAGATTGTTAGACATATGGAATTTGCGTTGCTATTTTTCAACTCTGCAAATAGTGGCTGTGTTAAAGTTACTCTGACATAGTGTGACTTAAAAGCAGGATGCTAAAGATTCCAGGCATTTTCATAACATTTGAATACTATCTTGTACATTTTATAGACATTCATGTTATTTCTATTGCATTTCAAAAGTTTTTATAATCAAACTAACATGTGTACACTGTTACTTTGCAGATAATTAACATGATATGCTTGCGTTGCTCTTTTCCATAGAAAATGAACCATCGATTTTTGAATTGGAGTCTACCAGTGGTGCACTCCCTATTGGTGGATTCATCTACAGAGGCTGTCAATCAAGAAGGCTTTATGGAAGTTATGTATTTGGTGACAAAAATGGGTAAGATAATAAGTCCAGTACTAATTGTGAATGTGTTACATGGTTGCATGTAGTCACAAAAAGGTCTCCTTAGCCTTCTTCTCTGAAATGATTGTAACCACAGTTTTGGGAGTTAGCTCTAATTTGTATGATTGCAGATGTCAAGTGACATCTTTCCGTTGGTTTTGCATTTCCAAGAATACACATTTTCACCCACCTCGTAGAGGAAAAGGGCTTATTTTTTAAGTGAAATTGAGATTGTGTCATTTGTTCACAACCTCATATCATTACCAATTCACCCTAACACTAGCACAACTGTTCTGTAAATTCTGTACAGCAGTAGAGAATAAAATAAGATGTGTACTTCGACATGTTAATGGTTGCTCTTAGAAGCCAGATTTTGCAACTGTTAAATCTGTTCTCAGTGACATGATGATGTAATTTGCACCATGTTGGTATTTCAGTAACCTCAGAATACTCCAGAGGCCTGCTGAGGACCGGCTGTGGCAGGAGAAGCCATTCTGCCTTGGAAGTAGTAGTTCGTGTGGTTCCACGTTGGTAGGCCACATCCTGGGGTTTGGAGAGGATGAAGTAGGTCAGTGTAAATTTCTATTTTTTTCTTAGCTAATCATTCTGATCACTGTTGAGCATGGGATTTATATACAGTTTCAATCATGGTTGGTATTATAATTATTCAGTACCTTGCTGATCAGTCCAGATTAGTTCGTTTTAAGATGATAATATTAATAAGACTTTGATACAGAATGCTGGATACAGATAACTTTGAGGCAAAGAGGAGTAAACTTTGAAAAAGAAATCTCCATGATACAGAACAGGGATTTCTGGGGTCATTGTGGAAAGCCAACTCCTACTCCAAAATACCTTTCCTCCATGGCACATTCCATTATGACAGAGTACTTTAACTTCCTGACAAATAACTTCCTCTCTCTCTTGTTGCTGACAGAAGATATGACCAAGATTCAAAGGTCAGGATGATTTGTCAGTGACTGGGGTTTCCAATTGCAATTACCTTCCCCAACCAAACCACAAATTTAACCTCACGCCCAAGGATAACAGTCTCTCTACTCTCTAGAATGGTCATTTATCTGGACCATGTGCCAAGTTCAATGATGAAGTTCTTCCATGTCAGAACATAAGGATTGGATTGCAGGCCTTGCTGGAAATCAAACCTCCGAGTGATTCACAGCAAGCCTGTGTTCCATCATGCTGTACAATCCCGGTTGACCTCTTATCAAAGGAGTAAATAAACTGCTTGTTCCAAATGCCTAGAACAAGCAGAGCAAGGCACTTTTGCCATCAAAGCAATGGATGACTGCAAAGGAGGACGAGATACTCGTTGGTGCTCAGATTTGACAGGGATTCATTCAGAGACCTGGGCCTTAGAACCAAGTAAAAGTAACTCAGAAACAAGTAAAAAAAAAACTCAATTCTAAGGATCCATTTATAAATTGATAAAAAAAAAAAAAATTTAAAAAGGCCATTTTATTTGACTGGATCACAAGTGGATCATGTATGTTGGGAACAAGAAAAACAATAAAAAATCCAGGAGTTGTGAACCAGACATAGTAAATGTAGCAAGCTATGTACTCATCACATCTTCCTTTTCACTAGGTGAGGTCTATATCTTGGCGTCCAGCAAAAGTTTAGCCATGCAGTCACACAGTGGGAGGCTCTACAAGTTGGTGGACCCGAAAAGGTACAGAAAGTTTTAATATTACAAATATTACTTTCTACTCTTTTGCACTGATGGTAGCAATCCTCTAAGATGCACAAAACTGAAGAACTTATTTCCAAGCTTCTGGACACACCTCAAGCAGACAACCAAGCTCTTTATAAATATTAATGGCATCGTAATGCAGCAGATCACACAGCTACAAATTTTAATAAGTGAGCTTTGGTTATTGACTGTATGGGGTTTCTATGTTATGGTTCCTCCAGGTTGTCTTGTTTCCTCCCATTTCCTAAAAGATACCAGAAAGTGAAATGCCAAGTCTATTTTTATGTGTGAGTAGGTATGGGTACGGTGTGCCTTGATGGACTGTCATATTATCCAAAGTGTATATTCCCATCTCATGAGCAGTATTCCTGAGATCTGAGTGCTCTGGATCCACTGCAATTCTGACCAGAATAAAATGGTTACTGAAGATGAATGAATGAATGAATGAATGTATTGTCCCAATGGTAGGGTTTATTATATGATAACTGCATAGAATTAGAAATGTAAGCAAAGGACCATCCACAAAAAAAAATCTGCTTAGAAGTCACATAGTCAGCAATGCTCAGCACTAATTCCTCTGCCTTCATTCCACTAATGTGAGTCTGGACCATTTCAGCATCCACATGATGTAATGTCAAATTACTGTCTTGTGAAATAAGACTCCTGTTTCATTATGTTTCTGTCCACCACTCACCACTGATTGCTTGCATATTAAGCTTACAACAAGAAGAGCTTGGGATTATCATGGCTTTTTACATTCTTTATCTCAGAAGTACATAATTTTTTTTTTCTCTTCTCTCTCTCTCTCTCTCTCTCTCTCTCTCTCTCTCTCTCTCTCTCTCTCTCTCGCATACACACACCAGAACTGTGCCCCTTTAAACAAATCATCACACAACTGCCGGCCTCAGCCAACACAAACCTCAGCCATAATTGGAGAGTAAGCATACCATTTCCAAATGTTAGTGTAATGTGTTTCTAACACCAACACTGTCAGGGCAGTTCAGGCGTCACTGGTTAACTGGGGAGCATGTGTGGTCTGCTGGGATATTTTCCGAGCTTTGACAAGACTTGCACACCTGTCATCAACAGGAGAGATGTTTTCCTTATAACGGCAGAGAACCTTCATATGTCAGGGAGTGCTCGGAGCTGAATCCACCCAAAATCTGACCGTATATTAGCAAGGGTTTTTCTGTTCTCAGGTTGTCATGACCAGTAGTGCAGGTCACTTCCCTATTGAAAGTATCATTTTCCCCTTGTGTATCACATCTATTATAGGGAACATGCCAATGATCAAATCCTTTCTTTTACAGCTCTTGCTTCTTTTGTTCATCTGGTCTAGGTCATCATAGTCTAGAATGGTCTAGAAGCTAAAGAAAATATGGTTCTACATAACCATCAAACTTTCATGAATTCCTGAACCATGTTCTTTTCTTGTTGAAAATGCAATCAAAAGCAGGGCTTTTCTAAATATTCTTATACAATGACAGTGCCACCCAAGTCTAACTCAATTAATTATGCAACAGATGTTTCCTCCTTGCCCAGGCCTCTCACACTCTCTCTTTTCTTATTTATGTTTTTTGCCAATGCTGCATTTTTTCCAAGGAGCAATTCTTTCCATGATTGATTGGGGTTGTTTAGTCTGTAGGAACTATGGTGTTGGGTGTGCTTATTTACACACCCTGTCAGTTTGAGAGCGCTCGTTACCAAACAACGGAGAGTGGATCACACAACTAACCTCACTTGACGGGTGGTCTTGCATCGATGTACCTGCAACTTTGCAACATCGCAGACGTTCCGTGTTTTGGTCTTGCATCTGTCAGAATCCAAGGGCTTCAAAACAAACACATCATGTTTTGATTTCGATTCGCCATGTTGTATTTATCGTGCAGTGAGGCTTCAGCCACATGAGCGGAGAATGCATCGCAGCAAATCAAACGTACAAGATGTTACGATAAACATGTTACAGCAGACTGAATGCTTCCATCCATGTTTGCTCAGCAGTGCTCTAATGTTGAATAATAAATAGGCAGTGTTCCAGGGAAAGGCTCAGGATCCACCTTGACCCTGACCATGATAAATTGAAAAATAAAGAATATTTCTATCTTGCTTTTTACAATATAAATATATTTTTATGTCAACCGACTTGCCACATGATGACAGAATGGCATATAATTCTATAGCTGTGACTGGAAAGGATTTTAGCAAACAACAAGAAGGGAAATTTGAGCGGACGGTATTTAGATGTGCTGAGTGTTTTACGAGAATGTCCACTTGCACTTTTGACGCCGAGGTTATCCCCATTGTGCAAGAAAAAAACCCTTTAATTCCGTTTCTGACAGTTCATAAATTGAAAGGTGACTCTCCCCCTTAAGCCCAGTAGGAAGTCTATTAGGTCAAAAGCAGTGAAAGGCCTAGACGTTTTGCTCAAATTTCTTACCACCCTGCTGTTGAAATATTTTTCTTAATTTCATTAATCTACAAAGCAACACAATTTCACAAAATCTGCAAAGCAACAAAGAAAATGAATAGCTCTTTTCCACCTAAGTAATCCTAAACTCCTAATAAGCAGTCAGTTGGCTGTGGTGGGTCCTTTTTAGTCACCAAACCTTACAATGGAGCCTTAGAGCATACTGTAAAATAAAACATAGTATATAAAGCATATGTTTCATGCAGATTTTGCCCTTTTAGTGTATTGGATTTCAGCACTGAGATCTTGCATTCTGAATGGGCTTTTTGGAAGCCTTTTAATGAAGTACTTTCGTTATGGAAGCCACAAATCACTTCAGGCTTTTTTCTAGAGACTAGGAGGCATGCACGTGTGTGTGCACAAGAGAGCGAGAAAGCCAGAGGTGTGTGAAAGAAGAAGTAGGATACAAATACGTCGAAAAAACTGTTCACATTTTCTGGTTCTATAACCCCCAATTCTTCGCCAAAGACCCCTTTATTTGATTTTGTCCCCTAAATCTCACAAACTCTCCACCACGTCCTTCCCTTTGACAAAGCCCCTTTGCAGTGTCACTGAATGGCCTACAGCTACAATACACAGTAAATTTTTCTGACACAATGTACTCACAAAGACTGCCGGACAATAGCGAGAGATGACAAAAAAAAAAGGATAAAGGGTCTGCAGCGAGCAGCGTGACGAAGCTCATTCTGGCATGGACGATGTATGTAACTCCCACAGTACACCCCACTGCTTGGATAACTCCACTGTTTTATTGTCAAATTCAGCAAGTTAAATCCTAGGAAGTAAAACTGTCTTCTGAGAAAAATGCACGTGTTGTTGGACTCCTAGGTGCATATTGATTTGCTGTTGGATTCTCAGTGGCAGTGGGAAAAGATCATTTATTCTTAGGAGCTGTGAAAAGGATTCGGTGTTAATCAATCCTCATTTTAACATTTCTTCATAATCTATTTATTCGAAAATGGCAAACAAATATGAGGAAAAATAAACACCACATGCGTTCCACAATCCCTATGTTCACACAAGTAAGTAACAAGTTGACAGACAGCTATTCGTTTCAATATACAGTGCAAGAGGCTGAGCTGTGATTACAGCGACAAAGGAACAACACCACAATTTAAACTGAGATTTTCTTATTTATATGCCAATTAAGTCCAATGGCAGTCAGACATGTAGTCAGACGTTTCTTCTGTGTCTCTGAGCAATTAATTCACTCTTGGCTGTTATAGTAAACATGACATTTCATTTAAAGTGCACAGAGAAATTACAAAAAAATATAGATTAGACAGAAATAGGACAAAAGTATTTGGTCTCTCTGATGAATGTATGTAGCTAGTACAGTTAGCTTGCTTTGCTAAGCTGCCAATAAAGCTAACTATATATATATATATATATATATATATATATATATATATATATATATATATATATATATATATATATATATATATAGTTATAGTTATAGTTATATATATAGTTATATATATAGTTATATATAGTTATATATATAGTT
Source organism: Hemibagrus guttatus (assembly GCA_033459395.1). Taxonomy (NCBI): domain Eukaryota; kingdom Metazoa; phylum Chordata; class Actinopteri; order Siluriformes; family Bagridae; genus Hemibagrus; species Hemibagrus guttatus. The sequence goes on from JAUCMX010000002.1 coordinate 28,238,565, forward strand.
ATAAATATAGCTATTAGAGCAAGATGGATGGTTTGTCGCTTGTCACAGTGTGAATGCAGACTTTTCATTTTTTTAGATTTAAATGCAGAAAATGGTCATAAAAGAAAATGCCTAATCTATGTTATTGCCTTGTAAGGCTCTGAGGCACTTAATATGCATCACCGATTTCATTGCCTCCTGGAATCTTGTTGTTAGAGACTCGTAGTGTACAGGAGCCTTATGAGTATAGGTACTTTACTGTAGGTTTCGAATCTGAACTAGGATCTCGAAGAGCCGGACAAAGAGCATCCAAGCAGCTGATGTGTTCAGCCTCCTATTCAGCGCAGAGGAACGGCAGGCTCCAGGAAGGCCTTAAACTAATAAGCCATGGCCCTTCTTTAATTTATCAGTCTGTGTTTTATGCAAGTGGCCTCCCAGAGTTGATACATTCCCACAGTGCCTGTTGACCCAGCTGCCTTTGTCGAGGGCTGCAGCAGCAGGTGTTGTTTTCACGGCCACCCTGCCAGTAATGCAAACTGTTTAGTAGCTGCACTGACCCCCGCGTCATTAACGGCGTTAGCCCAATCCTCCGGGGAACCACCTCTTTCTCTCCTTTCTCTTCCTCTCTCGCTCTTTCTTTTCCACCCTCCATCTCAGTTTCTTTCCCCTTATTTCTCTCTCTCTCTCTCTCTCTCTCTCTCTCTCTCTCTCTCTCTCTCTCTCTTTCTCTCTCTCTCTCACTCTCTCTCCCTCTCTCTCTCTCTCTCTCTCTCTCGCTCTCTCTCTCTCTCTCTCTCTTTTTTGTTTTAACAACATACAGCCTGTCACAACAGCACAAAAAAAGAGTGTGGATGAGAGAAAAGGGAGAGTTGATGCGGGTGGTGAAAGCAGCGGTGGGAAGCATGGGAACTACCCCCTGCTACCCCCTTCAGATCCCCTCCACCCCACCCCACCCTTCAAATACAGCCTGCCAGAAGCCCCTTGTTACCACCCTACTCCTGCCATCAGTCACTGAGGCTGTCAGGCTGGTTCCAGCATCCCACACACACAAACACACACACACACACACGTATATACTTATAGTAGTAAGTCATAAATTCCTCAACCCCAAAATCTAAAATATAGCCAAGGGGAATTATCTTTTCTCTCACATATATTTAATGTCTTCAGTAATCAGCACTCTTTCTCATGCAAAGGATTCTTAAACATTTTGTCACATAAGAACATGGAGCACTGAAGTGTAGAGAAAGACCTAAATGGTGGCTTGCTTTCAGTTTTCCACTTTCCTCACATGCTGGCCACCTCACTTTCCCAGGCACCACTCCCAGTGAAACACACAGGATGTGAACTAACTAAGTGCTCTTCAGCCTGTTCCTCATAGTCACTGCTTCAGCGGAGTCCAATTACAGTGTACAAGTGTGTGTATGTGTGTGTGCGCCTGTTGGGTATGTCAACAGGTCTGCCTACTCAGTAATAGACAGCCTTGAAGAGATTCGCCTGGCTCATTAGCTGGTGTGTGGAGGCATTAGGTTGTTTGAAGAGCTGCAGCTCTCACAGTTTCATTAGTAGCTACTCAGCGTGATGGCGAGGTTTCGCCTTTGAGCCCCATTACACACAAAACGGTACTGTTTCCACTTCCAGATGTTGTCAGGCCAAAAGAAACGTGCCGTCATCCATCATATGAAGTCTTCTTTGCTAGCAATAATAATTTTCTTTCCATGCTTGCATGTTTTTGCATCTAGAGACAGTGGGATGTGTATCCACCCTGATCAATATGTGCCTCAGGGTGTGTATTTATCATTGCTTGTGTAATAAATAAAGCACTTGGCAGTGTGTTGTTATAGGAAAATAGTAAAGGGGGGGGGGGGTGATGCAGCCCAACACAAAGCAGAGTTATTCTTACCACCCCAAAGTTGATTATTTTCCAATATCAACACATCCTGAAGTTGGTTAGTTTTCTTACATTATAACAGCAGCACTTTTTCTCTCACTCTTGAAGTTAATAAGACAAAAAAAATTGCCCATTCATGTTGCCCATTCATGTTGCCCATTCATGTTGCCAAAAACCACAAAGCACAAAATCTTGGAAAACGTAGTTACTGCTGTGACTCTGACAGGGCTGACACTGGAGACACCCTTCAAAAGTCTTGAATAAACCTCTCCTTACAATGTCACCATATCAGTGATAAATCTATCATGATGATCAATGGTAGCTGATACATTTTCTAATTGCTTTTATGTTTTTTTAGTCTAATGGTACAGGATGTGTTTACCACCAAGTTTATATGTGCATAGTTGCTATAGAAACAACATATTAGATCAAATGCATTTATATTAATCTGTGATTTGAGGCTGCAATACTGTCAGAGCTGTTGGTAGAGAAACTCAATCAACACCTTCTGACCAATCAGATTTGAGAACTCAACAATGCTGTGGTATAATTAATAGTCACTTGAAGGAATCTAATCCTACAGTTCCTCATTTCCTATATCAAAGTGGTTCTTAGTAACAGCATGGTAAAGGGTGTGTGATGTTTCTACAGGCCTCAGGTGCCTAAGGAATGCCGCCGGCCGGTAGAAGCTCCGGAGATGCTGAGCAGCTCGTGTTCTCGGGAATGCAGAAATGGCCACTGCACTCCCACCGGCAAATGTTGCTGCAACAACGGCTGGGAAGGTCCCTTCTGCTTAAGAGGTGAGACACACACACACATACCTTTACATATTATAATTAATAGGGTATTAGATCAAAGGTGTGGAGAAAGTCTTCTGCTCATCCTTTACAGCCAAGTGTGAACCCACATGCCGAAACGGAGGAGTCTGTGTCGAACCCAACATGTGCTTCTGTAAGGAAGGCTTCTCTGGGGCGCAGTGTGAGAAAGGAGAGCGAGGTGTACAAGAGGATCGGGACAAAGACGGCATCTTAGATCACATCATTGACATGACATCATATCTGCTGGACCTCACTAGCTACATTGTCTAGACAGCGCAGGGAGACTGAGCTCCTCCACTCCGGTCTGAAGGCGGAACTTTAAGGAGGTGTTTTGTTTTGTTTTTTTCTTGAGGGTTTGCCTTCAGGACACCAACACCCCCAACCTCCAACTGCATCCCATCTTCATTACCACAATCATCACTGACTGCCCATGTGGTGGACCATTATTGGTCAACTAATGCTGGTATTTACTCCCAAAGTTGGTTGATGCATTCAAATTCTCACTGCTTGGGTAAACCACGTGGACTCATCCTGACATTTAGCAGGTTTAATTTTTTATATATTAAATTATTGACAAAGATCCCACTCTGAGATCCAGTGCAAATATCATTATATTATATTTGCATATTTCGCTCCACATTTCTGATATTACAAGCACTGTCCCATGCATCACTTTACACATCCATACACATAGTGATATGAATTGGGTGTCCAAGACAAGCCCTTACACAATGCAAAAGGGTCCAGCACTCAGTGCTTTAGCTATCTCTTTGCTGTGTATACTTCAGGACTCAGCCCTTATTATTTTTTCTATGGTTTGCCAGTGAAAATGGAGATGCCTCAAATCACTGGACTCACAATCTAAGCTCAGTTTGGACAGTCTGTATAAACCCTGCACATGGCTATAAACCGAATGCACAACCAATGAAAATCTTTGAAATCAACAAAATCAAGATACTATAAGTCTACAAAGCTCACTCTGGGAAATCAAATGGACAGTCTACCTGACTGAAACTCACCACAGGAAGTCTTGACGGCCCTGGATCCATAACCTCACACCAAAGGCTTAGCCAAATAACCAATATAATTTAAAAAAAACAAAAAAAAAAAACACAAGAACATTGTATCTATTAATTTGATAAATCTGAGTTTATCCTATTCATCATCAAGATGAAAAAAAAAGAACTGGTCACATTACATAATGCCAGCGTAATTCCAGAAATATTCATGGAGTCACTTAGTTGGGACTTGATGCCAGTGTGTTTAAAGCTTGGTCTAGGCCATTAATAACTCTTGCAGAACAAAAAAACAACTAAAACCTGAAGACGGCTGCAATCAGTGTGTACTTTGTATAAGGGAAAAAGTTGCAAATCAAGAATGTTTTTTTTTCCACAGTCACTTTGATTCTGATATTTCTACCGATTTTCTGATATTCTTCAAGACCATGCACGCTGCTTTTGATATAAATAATGTATCATAGATTTACATGCATTTTATTAGGTTTATGTATGTTTTGTTGTTCCTGTTTGAACTTCAGCAAAGAAACAAGCTAGCTTTGCATAAATCTTGTATGTAAGAGCATTTTCACAATATTTGTTTGTTTTTGGAGCTAGTTACACTGCCACGAGTATAAAAGAATATAATATTAACGAACAATAGATTACCATCATTCACTGGGATCTTTTTTTATTCATCGAAGATCCATGTGTCTTTTTTTCAATCACTGAATAGTCTTCATTTAACAGTTTCAAAAGGGAACAAGCATAGTGCTGTACATTTCTGATAGTACTGTACTAAGATAAGTACTACTTAGCTTTGCAAAGTAATATAGTATTACTATTGTTTCAATAGAGGAAGGTTTATTTTTTTAAGCGTAATAATATATGACAGGGGAGAGTATTACTAGAGAGCAGTTTTACATTAAGCTTATGGTTCACATTGTGTAATATTTCTCACAAAAAAAAGGGTTTCCTTATTTCTTTCAAACATAGAAAAAAGCTATCGTAATATCACATTGTGCATAGCATTTTGATCCAATCGTGAGATTATTCTTTGCCGTTTTTTAATTTTATTTTAAATAATGACCCATTGTACTGAGTATGTGAAAAAGAGGCCTAAAGCCAAAAACAGGAGAATGTGTAATAATATACTCTAAGCATGAGTCACCAATAAAAATGAATAATACCGTCAATGGAACATTCCACATCGCAAAAGACTGTGTGATTATCCTGACTGATTAGAGGTTTCTCCATCACAAGCTGACAACAGATCCGACACTTATATAACACAGAAAAGCTGATTTTTTATGTATATAATACATAAACTTGTTTTAGTCTATATTTGCTGAACATACTACTATTCTATTGCATTCATTCATCACTGTTAAACTTGAACCTGAATTTCTTCCACCATGGCTGCTATCATGCAGAAAGTGGACAGTCAATTGGACTAATTTGCTTCAAATGCATCCAATGAGACGGACATTTCCGTCCAAGATACATTTGTCTCTCATTTGTTTTCATAAATCGGGATCGTATGTGTTATTTAGTCCACCATATCACTAGTCACCCTTTTGTCCCTGCTCTCAGTGTCACTCAGAGGGTCCCTTTCTCTTAAAGAAGTACACTAACGACGGTATGTTGTCTTCGATGTGAAACCTACCTTCATTGCTTTTTCCATAAATGTAAGGAATCTATGCTGTAAGTCTATTCTGTAATATTAGCACTTAATGTGAAACTTGCATTGGAGCTGCTGGGAAGGTGTCATGTGAATAGAGTAACCCTTTTTTTTTGTTTGTTTTGTTTGGTTTTGTTCATTTTGTTTTACTACATTATTTAAGTAGTTATGCCATAAAGTTATTTAAGTTGAATGCAATGTTTGTTATGTTTCATGTGAAGAATTTGATCATGTATTGTAAATAAAACTAGGGCTATCTTGGTGTCTTCCCAAAAGTATCATGTTTATTAAAGTGTATAGCATGTTTTAAAAAAAACAACAAAAAAAAACCCAGACTGTTTTTTCTCCAAATTTGAGTCTAAAAAAAGGGAAAGCATTGTTATTCAGTTATGTGTGTTATTATCGATGGATGTGACTTAAGGGTTCATTGTACCTAGTGCTACTATATTCCTATATTACTATATTCCTCAATTCTGATTGGTCAGTCTGCGTAGAGTCTTTCCCTGATACAAGGCAAAGATTTATATTACTGCACTCGGTATTGTTTCTATAGATACAGCATACACAGAGAAGATCATAAGCACATAAACAGATTTTTTAAGGAGTAAAGGGGAGGTTTATATAACATGTATGGAAGGAGTCTTCACTGTCAGTGCTTTGTAACTGTCAGAAGTAAAGCTTTAAAATTTTTTCATGGGAAAGTTTGTAGTATGGAGGTATTTGATTTAAAGTCTACTTTCTGGTGTCTCCAAGCTTCCTGACGCTGGTTAGGGAACAACTGTTTCAAAGCTGTCCTAATATACGGTTGTATGAAAAAGTTTCGGCACCCCTGCATAAATCTTCTGAGTAAATAATCTTTTTAATGTGCAAAAAAAAAAGAGAAAATACTGAAAATTATATTGAAAAATTAATATTTTTTCTGCAAATGGTAATGCACAGCTATTTTATATTTGCTGAACTTGTTTTGTATTTGATGAACAGTTCCAAATAAAATATGAATTGTGGCATGTGCAAAAGTTTGGACACCCTCCCAGTTGTAAAGTCTCAGAACTAAGTCTCATTTAGTCTTACTTGGCTCATTAAGACTCATTAAGCAGATCAGGAATTGCCAGGATTAACCATTTCAAAGCATTTTACATTTTCCGACTCTTTAAACTCAACAACCGTAGGCTCCTCTAAACAGCTGGCTGAGGTTTGGAAAATAAAGCTAACTGATGCCTGCAAAGAAGAGTTCCAGATTATTATTTCCTCGGTGTGAATTGGCATTTATAAATTTAGGTTGAAACTGTGGAATTCAATGCAAAATCTGGGAAAAAACCTCTAAAACTTACTAAAGCTGCAAATCAGGAAGTCAACACAAAACTGTCATATACCAGAAAGTTCTGTTGGCACTAGAGTCGTGATACAGTGGTGTAACAGTAGCACAGGAAGCAATGCACATTGATGATTGAATGGATTCCGGTAAATATCAGCAAATTTTGGAAACAAATATGACATATGCTGTCAAGAAACTGAAGCTGAAAAGAGCTTGGCTTTTACAACAGTACAATGATCCAAAACATACCTCAAAATTCACCATGTAAGTAATCTGCTTTTGGAATGGCCCACAGTTCCTCACTCCAACATCAGTAAAATTCTGCATAGAGGTAGAGCCTAAGCCTGCTGAGAAGAAAATGTGGGTGTAAATTCCTCAAATAAGAGTGATTTTTTTTTCACTCTTTTCAAATATGTAAAAAATATGTGATTTTGCCAGGTGTGCCCAGATTCTTGCATATAAATGTAATAAATATCAGGAGCAAAATTGCTTTTTTGACATTCCTTGACATTTAATGTCAATGTAAATGGATAAAAAAGTATAATATTTGGTTTTATTAATTAAGTAAGGAATAACATGGCCACGCCATCAGAAATAATCCGTTTCAGGGTAGTGTGATGCAAAGACATCATATTATATCATATTTGGAGTGTGTTATTTCACTTATCAGAAATTTGTCAGCAATTACAATATTTCATTTATTAATGAATAAACCATGCATTTTGGTCATTTTTAGACTTGATGTTAGTTTCTGTTATCACTTATATTCTTGCCACAATAAACAGCAAATCCCTCATCAGCCTTTCTCTCTCTCTCTCTATCTCTCTCTCTCTCTCTCTTATTATCCAATCAGACAGTCATGTTGAACAGTGCAATGCATAAAGTCATGCAGATACATGTCAAGAGCTTTTTATAGCAGTGATTTGTGGGGTGAGGGGTTGTTTCACATCTCCTGGCTTTTTGTGTCAACTTGTGTGAAAAACACCCAATGAGAGGCAGTTCTGCATGTGGAAAAGCTTTGTTGATATGAGAGGTCAGAGGAGAAAAGCTAACTGGTTTGAGCTGGCAGAAAGTGGGGACATGGTAGCTTAGTGGTTAAGGCATTGGCCTACTGATTGGAGCATTGTGAGTTTGAATCCCAGATTCACCGAGCTGCCACTGCTGGGCCCTTAACAAGGCCCTTAACCCTCAGTTGCTCAGTTGTATAAAATGAAGTAAAATGTAAGCTGCTCTGTATAAGGGCATATGCCAAATGCCAGAAATGTATTTATCCTGAAGACTTTCCCATGCTGCCAAACTTTACCAAGGTCCACGGCCGTTACAAAGTGCCAGCACCCTAGACATAAAATAGAAAATAGAAACCTACCTTTCATAAATGTTAAATAACACTGTTTAAAAAACTGTTTAAACAGTTTACAGCTTGAGTGTCTACTTCAAGGTTTGAGGTTTGAGCCCTGAGTTTGACCTGTAAAGATTGCATTTGTTGTTTAATAGGATAAACTAACATGAAGACCAGAGAGCTGTCTATGGGAGAAAGGTGAGCCTTTTTGAAGCTGAGAAAAAAAGAGGGAAAATCAACCAGAACTATTGTACAAGCAGTGTGTATAGCCAGTAGAACAATATTTAAAGAAAGAACAATGTCCTGAAAGAAAATAAACCACCAGTGCAACAACCAGATATTAAACAGGTCTGCCAAGAAAAACAACAGCAGTTGATGAAAAAATCATTATGACAATTGGTATCACAATCCACCATCCAAGAAGACTTCCAGAACAGAAATGTAGAGGCCATGCTATGAGATGCAAACCACACATCAGCAGAAAAAAATCAGAAAGCCAGATTGAAATTTATTAGAAAATAAAAGTATTTTGAAACATGAGTCACAAAAGCTATGGAACCAAGATGAACCTATACGAAAGTTACAGAAAGGCCAAAGTGTGGAGAACGAAAGGACCTGTTCATGATCCAGAGGATACAAGATCATCAGTCAAGCATGGTGAAGGTGGTGTCATGGCTTGGGTTTTGCATGGCTGCTTCTGGAACAGACTCACTAATCTTTAACAATGGTGTAACTCATGATGGTAGCAACAGAATGAACTGAAAGTCTTGTATCCAGTCTTATTGGGAGGAACTTCATCATGCAGCAAAACAGTGATCCAAATCACAATGGCAACACAACATAGGACTTGAGCAGCATTTCACCTACTGAAAAAGAGACTGAAGAGAGAAATCCTTTGAAACAAACAACAACTGAAAAAATATGTTCTACAATCCTAGAAATGCAACACAAAAGAAAAATGCAACAGTTTGGTGATGTTAGTGGGTTGCCAGATTTATGCAGTTCTAGCAAACAAGCAACAAAACCAAATATGAAGTATTATTTACTTTAAGACTAACTGTTCCAATATTTTTGCTCATGTAGATAATCACCAGAGCTGCCAAGTTGATTAATGCATCTATATATATATATATATATATATATATATAATATATATATATATATATATATATATATATATATATGTACACATGAGAAAATGAGAGCCAAAATTATGATCTATTGTGCCATATTCATCTTTTGATCTCAAAACCAAATATCTTCAGTATGTAAAAAAAAGGCCTGTTTTAACAATTTTAGTAGTCACTGAATTTTATTTTAATTCTTAATATAAAGATTTTTGTAGGGTTGTTTATTGGGCAGGTTCTGGATAATATAAAATATTTTCTTTTTTTTTGTTAACATAATAAAAGCCTTTTTTTTTGGTTATAGACTCAGATCTTAGACTTTCCTTCCAAGCTTTCCTATTTCTATGCCTGACTGAGCACAGATTATCTGAAACTAAGTCCACAACAGGTACAAGGACACACTGAGAGGTTTCAGTGTGCACACCGTGTCCAGCGCGCATAAATATTTTAGCCGCAAATATATCAGAGAATATTTTGCCATGCAAACAAACTATTGCTTTACGTAGGTTCCCCTGGTGTCTGTTGTGGCTCAGTGCTGGGAAGTGTCTCATTTCGTGTGCGTCACTGGCCAAATTTCCAGCGAGGTTTTTTTTTTTTCATCAACGTACAGTGCACAGAGAAACGTTCAGACTACGCCAAGAAGGCAAAATGTTAATCCAGAACTAAAACCCTGGACGCTTCACTCTTCTACTGCTGTTACAATACCTGGAGAAGGCAGAAGTAACCTCGATCATCCAAACTTTCCATTTCCACACTTCCACAAGGTGCAGGTTTCGGGGAAACAAACACGATCGGATTTCAGGGGTGTACGCCAAATCTAAACAGGCTTCATATGAGTTGGGTTTATAGCACACAGAGATACTCTGGATCTAAATGACCGTTTGTGGTTTTCGCTCTGCAGACTGACAGTGTTTAATTAAATTCTTCAAATAAATATAACACATCACCCAGGGAATATCACCAAATATCAATCAGATTGAGTGCTCGTTATCATAACAAATGAGGACCACCCACAGCATCGAAGCCACCACAATGTATTCAGAGAGTCGCTCGATGCCTGGTCGTCTGTTGAGTGTTTGGAGCCAACTGAAATAGCGAGAGCCCGTGTGATAGGGTACATTTTACTTCATGTGTTATCTATGGCATGAATCATTTCTTTCATTTGGAATGGTTTTCTTTCTGTCCCCCAAAGAGCCCTTGTCTGGCTATCTTTAATAAACAGTGTAACCCAGCACTGGGTAAACACCACGAGCCTGTATACTAAATATTTCTCTGACTTGGATGGTTGGTATGATAGAGGTATGTTACAATTCTTTGTACATGTACAGAAGTTATTCTTATGGATAACAGTTTAAAAAGCAATGACCAAAAAAAAAAAAGATGAATTTGTACTCACACTCTGTATTTATGCAGGTTCATCTTCCTCGCACGAAAAGCCCTCATTAGTGTATTTTTTTATTTTTTTTTACAAGGTATAATCAATTTAAATAATGGCCACAACTGTGTTATAGCATTGATATGCTTCGAAAGGGATTGAGTAAACAGCTGATGTAGTTTCCTTGCATGACAGTCCCTCGGTTCTGTATCTGGTCTTGTCACGGCCTTGATTGCGCAGCGTATTCTGTTACTTCATGTGTTTACATGACTGAGTCATTGAGGACTACTGCTGCAGTGTGTGTGGCCATGAACGAGGAATTCTGATATTCCTGTCAGTACACAGTCTCTGAGGGAGCTTAAGAGGAAATTTCTGCCTTTGACATTTTACATTAACTTTACTGGAGATATAAGAAAAACTTAAAGTGGGAATTAATAAGCTAAAAATGTGGGGGTTTTTTACACTTAACAGTGCTTAATTAGTAACAGTTTCTATACAAAATGAATAAATGCCATTAAATGACCTATATGAACAATAAATAGAACATTCAGGGGTCTTATCAGGAAACTAATCAACAATGTGGTGATGTAGTCTGACCTGGCACAGTTACTTTTTTAAACCAAAGTTGATTGTTTTCCAATTACAGCACATCCTGAAGTGTTTTGCAAAGTAATATGTCAATATATTACTGATATTTTTTACCTGTCATCGCTTACGTTCTGCTGTTCCTTTACTGCTCTTGAAGTTTGATGAATTTATAAAAATGCAATGTCATGTTAGAGAGGCCCCAGAAAACACAAACTCCTTCCAAAACTGCTAAATAAGCAGATCCTGACAGGAAATTATATATACATATACACCCTATATATACCTGGGTTCAGCTCTTGTCTCATAGCCTGAACTACTCTCACAGCTGTTGAAATCTATTAAACACCTTCTAACCAATCAGAATCAAGCTGGAAACTGTAATCTTAATGCTTGTTATACCATGATTCCACCTCATTCCACCTTTATCCTGGTCTGGGTCATGCTGGATCCTGTGTCTGTACTGGCAGCACTGGGTGCAAGGCAGAAATACATGCTGGATGAGACACTGGCCCATCATAGGACTAATAGAAATATTATTTTTTTTAAAGGTAAGTCAGTGAATGCCATTTAAAAATGAATCACTCTAGTCCAAATGAACTTCCTTATACCAACCATGGTTTCTACACCTTATACCATCTGGTTCATGGCGCTTTCCCAATTTACATCCATCATGCTGCCACTTTCACACTCACACTCTGAACACAGCCAACAGATGATCCAACCCAAGCATGCATGCTTTTTATGTGTTGGCTAGAACATAAGCTCCATCAAATGCCTTGGTCCTCCACTCATGTTTACTGCCTGTAAGCCGGTACGCTGACTCGCATCCATGAAATGATGCAATTAAGGTTCCCACTGGGGCCCAATCTGTCATGTAAACACACACCAAGCCCAATCTGATGGCAGGAGACTGGCAGGAGAAGACAGGTAAGTGTCAGGAAAGGAGGGCCAGGGGGATGGGTGTGGAGGAATGAGATCATGGACTGAGCTCCGTTACTGCTCTGCTGTTAATTACCCATCAGTATCAAATGCATCAGTTTGTGTGCACAGGTACGGCTGTGTGTGTGTGTGTGTGAGTGTGTGAATAAGTGTGTGTGAGTGTGGTTTTAAACAAAAGTGTTTATACATGAACATGTGCGTTAAAAGAGAAAAGGTGTGTCAAGGCCATTGTGTGCGGTTGTGAAACCAGACACTTGTCTTTTTTGTCTGTTTGTCTCAGCTGTGATCCCTTGAAGAGCGAAGTAAACAACTGGATGGGTGGAAAGAGACCACCTAGGTAAAAGTTTCCATGCTGAGGTATCTTCACAAAGCGGCTGCGCAATTTTTTCCAAACACATTAAAGCAAGTTATGCAAATGTTTTATGGTGGTACTTGTGTAGAGTGGTGTTATATTAACCTGCACATGTCGCCATTCATCTTGCCTACTTGCCTAGCGTGTTTGTTTTTTTAATGAAACCGAGCTATCAAAGAATGCAGTGCAAAAGTTTTAGCCCTGCTACGCTAGTTCCATTGAGAGATGATCACTGAGCATCCCAAAAAAAAAAACACTGAAAAAGGAGAAGGTTTTTATGACCTTAGAATCTAAAATAAAAATGAAAGGCTATTATGATGCTGAATTTAAAAAGACGAAAAGAAAAAGTGTAAGACATCCGTTCTACGATCCGTTCTACGATCCGTTCTACGATCCGTTCTACGATCCGTTCTACATTAACAATCCAAAACCACTCTTCAAACGTTTGCACTTATGTTAACTGTAAAGAATCATCTTTCTTTTGTTTGTTTCCCAAGTTTGTTTGTTTTTTCTTAAAATTTCTGTACTTTTATTTTATAAATTGTTTGTTTCTACAGTCATACTATAAGCTGCATGTGATTTAACCCTTACAGTCTACAAAAAACAAAACTGCAACATTCTCCTTGGACTCAGTTCAAGTTCTTGGACCTTTTTAAAAAACTTCTAGTTCATTTCTATATCAGTTATAGAAAATGTGTCTTGTGATAAATCCATGTTGTCCTGAGAGTTACAAGGTGAAATGTATGTTTACAAAATATATGTTTAGAAAATCTCAATTTTATATCAATTCCTCAAGCTATTTGGAAGGCCTGTGTTAAAGTTTTGGCCCCTTATTTCCATCAGTGCTGTTGGACAGATGACAACAAAGAAAAGAAGGGTTTTTTGTTGTTGTTTTTTTTTTCATACCTTAAATAAAGTTACCATTTCCACCTTGAGGTTTATCATTTTTATATAACAGCATTCCCCAATGTGTTTATTCTTCTTATACCACAGCAAATTGCCACAAAAAGTGTTCATTTTTATGCATTTACAATTACTTAAATATTGTGGAATACCACTAGCATAGTACCACCACTAGCACATCCCACTCTGGACACATTTACTGTGGACTCTGATGACAGGATCATACTGATGTCAGACTCTGACTGACCTCTACCATAAATTTTTCAACGGCATACAGTGTTTACATTGTTAACGACTATCTGAATATTCTGTATGTCCAATATCTCCCACTATGTCACATTATGACTGCACAAATTGTTTACTGTTTACTTTTATTTCACTTGCTTACTTATAGCTCCATTTTATACAAAAACAACAACTACTACTTATCATTTTTGCACTTAGTCTAGGAAGGAGTGAACAACTGTAGCAGAAATAAGCCAATCTATGATTAAAAGCACTCTTTATGTACGTGACAATACAACAAGTTCCATCTAACTTCTATCATTTCTGTTAAATTATCATTTCCTCTCTATTTTGAAGAAATCTTAAATAAGACAAAATCCCAGCTTGTCATGTGACTGAGAATGTGCAAAGCTCTCCATCATACAGACTGTCAGTTATAAAGCTCTGGCACTGGAGACCTCTTTCCTATTCTCCTTGTGGAAAATGTCACCATATCAGTAACTACACAGGATTTTTTATAGTTTTATGCAGAGCATCTACCTTACAAGTCCTTGTGTAATATGTTACTACTATTATAGAAAATTAATTAACACCTTTTTTTACAGCCCTGGTGTATAAGAAAGCTTAAAGTTTGGTCTGGGGCAGTGGGACACAGAATAGTTATTAGAAAATAAGGCTTATACTGTAGGTGCAATGTCAATACAATAATAATGCTTCTTAGTATTGTTATATACTATTAGCAAGCACTCCATAAAGAACTGAAAAACAGCACAGATCCAGAATAAGAGACTTGTATTAGTGTATGTTTGCTAGATTAGATTTTATCAGGTGGTTATGTGGTCCATGAGGCCTGTGCTCCAGTGTGCGTGATGATGCCCTGTGCTTGTGTTGGCAGCTGGCAGTCCGTCGTTTCTCCGAGCTTGAGGCGGGAGAAAAGAATGTGCTGTTTACAAACTGCATTCACAATGAATCAGAACAGTGAATGTCTTCTCAGTGCAGGCCACACGCACACTCCTGATCCACATGTGCCTGTGCACGCACACACACACACTCACACACAACACACACACTTGCTTAATGGAAAACATCCTGATTCACCCAGAGCACTGTCACGAGTTTTATTCTAATCTTAGGCATGGCTGTGTGCTCCAAATGAATTAATCACTGCACAATATCCCCTAATGAATATCAGCAGAGTGTCATGTTTCTCTCACATCCCTGATGAGGCCTGGTACTTTGATATCATTCTTCCTTTTGGATTCACATCATTTGCATTTCCTTGGCACAGGATGCATCTTTTTTCCGTTTCTTTAAAAAAGGCCGCCGCCGCTCTGGTTTTCATACGCAGGCTTGTGTGGTGCTGTGTCGTGATTCTCCACACGAGGTGGTGCATAATATTTTCTAAAATCATCCTCAGCCCCCTCAGAGCTTTAATCTAAGCCAAATGATGCCCTTGCATTCCATTTCAAGTGCAGGCTTTAAAAGAGTCCGGCTGTAGGTCAATACAAAGCCCTTCAACACAAAGGATAAAGGCTCCCTCTGCTGAAGTCACTTCAATAAGAATTTCTGCTTATTCTGACACAACAAGGCCGGACCACATCTAATAATCTTTCGCTCAGTTTTTTTAGATGCTTCCTGTACAATTAGAGAAGAATTGCAGCAACAAAAAATGGTGAAAGAATTATATGCTCTAGATCAGGAGTCATCTGGTGGTGAACCAAGCAAAGTATTTCAGCAAATCAGATGGAACACTTAAAAAATACTGAAATATATAGTCAACGTTTTTTAGCTTTCTTCACTGACTTTAGCTTCAACCATTACAGCTTCTGTAGCAGTCCCTCTGTTGTGGTTTATTGTAACTAATCACAAGCATTTATTTAAGTTGAAAGCAGCTCACTGTATTGACCAGTTAGTGGTTAGTGTAGTTTTTGCTAATAACCCCAAGATGTTCTTCACATGTTCTACCCATAGGTTTCTTACCTCTTACCTCTCAAAACCTGGTAGTAGGATGTTTTTTTTTACTAAAATGAACCTAGGTGTGAATGAGTGTGTGTGAATGTGTGAGGACCCAGTGCTCTCAAGGCGGAACCGGCTCCAGAGCAACTGTTATGCTGAGAATAAAGCATTTAGTAAAGATGAGTGACTGAAGGCAGTTCATTAAACCCGAGAATAACTACAGAGCTAGAGACATGACAAACATAGTGTTTAAAAACTATTGGACAGAAGAATGCCTTTATGTTGTCATTTTCAAATTCGAAACAGGCGTCTCATCTGCTCAGAGGTCGTGACTCTAGTCAAAACTCATAACGTGAAACTCCACTACAAAACAAAATATAACCACTTCAAAGAGGTGTGTTGTATTTAAAGCCCTGAACTAATCACTAATACTTAATCACTAAGCAGTAAATGCTAACAGTTGTCTCCATTTACTCATGTAAGTTACTTCAGCTAGACCCTAGATTTTCACGAATACCATATTTAACAATAATGATACCTCAAGTCTTTTTACATTTCTGGCATTTAGCAGACACCCTTATCCAGAGCGACTTACATTTTCATATCATTTTTTATACAACTGAGCATTTTTGGGGTTAAGGGCCTTGCACAGGGGCCCAGTAGTTGCAGCTTGGTGGACCTGGGATTCAAACACCCAACCTTCTGCTCAGTAGTCCAATGCCTTAACCACTAAGCTACCACATTTTTATCAGCAATGTGCAAACCAAAGAAAATTCACAGCCATATTGACTCAACAGTTGCTATAACAAAAATATAGTACAAATACCCAGCCATGTCACATGCAATGCGATATTCGTCCACGATACACTCATCCGTTTCCATGCAGGTGCCCTATCACACCCTCCAGATGCTGTGACCTGACCTCTGACCTCACACACCTGGGAGTCAGTTCATTGCAGCGTGACCTTTGGCTATAGTGTTCCTGTCACTTCCAGGCACCTGTTAAACTTATCACCGTGGCAGGCCATTCTTCTTCCTGGGTTCACAGGACGGCGGGTGATAAAATGCTTCCCATGCTCACATTTCAAGTCAAATGAAAAATCAGAAAAGTTTTTTCTTGTTTTAAATATCTAGATGTTTAGCAAAACCAACTGCGAAGAGAATAAGGTTTCAGCACATGCTGCCAAAATCCAAAGTCATGTCATCCAAAATGATAAATGATCCAGAATAATGAGCTACTTTGAGGTTTTAAGCCACTGTCTTTTCAGTGCAAACAGGAGGTGGCAGTCAATCCATACAGCTGAACCAAATCAAGTATGCTTTCCATATTAGCATAACCACTGACTTTCACTGGTCTGATCCCAACCCAAAAGACAACCGTGAACACTTTCCTGTTTTCAGCACCTTGGAATCACTGTACAATACATATTACAATTTACAATCCAGTTTTTTTCTCTCCCAAACCTCAAAATCAACCGTTTTGACCGCACATTAATCTGAACAGAAATGTACTGTCATCTGCTGAGATGGATGAGCTTTGGAGAGGCTCTCATCTTACAGATGAAGTGGCTCATATGGGGATACGAGGAGGTAACCGTTATAATCGGCGTGACAAAGAAACCCTCTCGAGAAGCCCATCAATCTTGATGCCACACACCGAGACAACCAGGGAGCTCTGCCTCAGCTGTCTTCTACCCGATCTCTCTCAGCAGCCAGTACTATATTTAATTGTGTTATCATGATGAACAGACTCTGAGGCTTGGCGGGGAGTCAGAGGCAGATCATCCACAACTGTTTCTCTGGTTTCTTCCCACTCAGTGATGTGCAGCGGAGCACTTAAACAAAACCACGCTGGCTTCACACCGAGAAATCCAGTTCCAAACCACCCTCACCCTTCTCAAGTCACTCTGTATTTGGAGAAGGTGCTGTGGTTTGCAGGCCCTGAATATCACACAAATACACTTATTCTTCACTGGAGGAGCTCATATGCTTACTCAAGATTTTTTGAACAGATTACAATGTTTGTATGTAACGTTGCCTTAACAGTCAAAAAAATGACTTGCATGCAAACATGAGAAACATAATCTGTGTTAATAAAACCATTAGCCTGTAAATAAATCACATGAAGCTTAGAATAGTTTATATAGACAGTGTGAGCATGATATTTTACAGTTAACTAGATAATATTAAATCAATGTCAGATGAATGGATGGATGGATGAATGGATGAATGGATGTGTGAGTAGGTAGGTGGGTAGGGTCATTGGTTTTGTCAGTATGTGCATAGATGGATGTGTAGATATGTGGGTGGTGGGTTTGGTTGGAGATAGATAGATAGATAGATAGATAGATAGATAGATAGATAGATAGATAGATAGATAGATAGATAGATAGATAGATAGATAGATAGATAGATAGATAGATAGATTAGATAGATTGGTCAGTGGATGGTTTATGGGAATGCCCATGGATGGATGGATGGATGGATGGATCAATGTGTGGATTTGTGGATTTATGGGTAGATGGATAGATAGATGGGTCAGTGGGTGGGTTTGTGGGCATGTGTGTGGATGGATGGATGGATGGATGGATGGATGGATGGAGGGATGGAGGGATGGAGGGATGAAAAGAAGGAAGGTGTAGGTGGATGGACATTTCGATGGAAAGTAGGTTATTGGATAGATGGACAGATCGATTGATGGAAGAATGAGTGGGTGGATGGATAGTTTTTTGGATCGGTATGTGAATGGATGTGTTTGAATGGATGGGTGGTTGGAGGGGTAAATAAGTGGATGGATAGAATGACTTGGCTGGATAAACAGGTTTAATCAGATGTGAATAAACTATTTGCTCAGAGCACAAACTCTCTGTGACGCTCTGTAAATAAGAGGAAAAATTATATTTAAACCACCAACATCAACTCAATCCAGACAAAAAGGCATTGCTGCCTGCCTGTTGTGTTGCCTGTTGATTCACAAACCCCCACCTCTTACAGTAGCATTTAGGATCTAGTCTAGGAGATGTTATCTGTTAGAGCTGGTGTTTTGAAGGGCGTGGTTTTAGAGAATCATCTTTAGGAGGGGTTATATTTGTTTAGTTCTAGATGGAGCTTAGTCTTAAATTACTCCAAAGTCTATAATTCTCTGAAAATTATGGTAAATTTTGTCAAAAACGTACATTATGACACATGTTATAAATACACCCAAGCCCCACTTACATTCACTCTTATTTCAGGCAATTCGACAGTTAAGGCAGATGACTTATGACCCACTCGCTATCACACAAGATTCTCATGTACTAAATGCTAATTGCTTCAAACACGATACTTTAATACTATATCAGGCTATGAAAACCCTTGTTGTTTCACATGATTTGACATGGACATTGATTTAATAGTGCCGAGAGCATGGTCAAGGTGGTCCAGCACACTGCATCAATCACAGTCAACATACACGTACACATACACGTACACATACACAAGCATCTACACATATACAAACATGTGCACATACACATACACATACACAAACACAAACACATACACACACCTACAGAAACATATACACAAACATGTACACGTACACCTACACATACACAAACACATATAAACATACAAGTATGAAAAGTAGCAGCTGTACAGTATAAAGGATGAAAACAACGCTGTGTAATTCTACTTCTCTCCCTTGATAAACGTGGATGGATTTCAATAACAATAAATACAATTCAATAAAAAAAATACAAAGTGACTTGTGATACTAATACCAGCAGTACAAATCAGTTGTGTCATAGAGTGCAGGAGTAAGTTTCAAGTTTCTCTTGATTATAAGCATAAAAATGTCTGATGTGGGAATCTGAGAAGGGAGATAAGTACAGAAGTGCAATACAGTACAGCAGTTGTGCAAGCTTAAAATGATGACCGTTCTAAAGCTTGTGGCCAAAATACAGATATCAGACACTCCAGTGGCAGAGCATCTCGGGCTAAGACAAGCTTCAGTAAACTTCTCAGTGTAAGGGAAGGAGTTAGAATAATATTTTTTTACTCAACTGTAGTCTTGCAACTGATAATTGATGGGGTAGGAAAGTAAAACAGTACTCTTAACCCCTTTACCAGTACACTGGCATTCCATTCCAGACATTAAACAAATGAATTATTTTATTACCACAAGTCTGGTGTAAAATTAGTCAGGGCACTGTTAGCTTTGGTAGATTTGCTCCCTTTAGGAAAATAATCAACAACAGGGTGGTGTGTTTTTTTTTGTTTTGTTTTATTCAAGTTATTTTTCAAAAGCAGCATAGTCTAAAATATTTTATTTACCTTGCATGAAAATCTGTGCAGAAATATACATTTACTAATGTATATTTCATGTATTAAAGAACAACACAGCATAAATTTTAATTTATTTATGGTTACATTCAGTGTTCCTGTTATTGGCCTTATTTGCTTAAGGTAAAGATTTTGATCATGATTCCTACCAGAGGTGGGAGCCATTCTTCAAGCGTTTAGTAAATCACTGGTATTCAAGTCTCAAGTCAAGACAAATCAATCCCAAGTCAAGTACAAAGTCTTTACTTTAAGCTTTTAAGTCAAAATGCACTCTTTACCAAATTCAAAGCTAGAGTAAAAACGGGTGTTTATCACTTTCTACAAACCTTTGAGATTTTTGTCTTGGGATAATAAATGGCAAACAAAAAACTTGCTGCTTTTGCATCTGATGTTGCAATCTTTTTGTTGTTGCAAACACCGTAATCTTTGTAAGTGAAGGGTGAACACTTTGTCTTGTAGGCTGATTGGTTGAATGTTGACCTTGGATTTGAAGATGCTGAAAATGAATGTTTGTTGGGAAAATTAATAGTTGATTCACTGCACACTTTTGGTTTTGAGATATATCCATGCTTTTCCAAACAAAGAGCTCGAGTCCAAGTGAAGTCATTGATATCAAAGTCAAAAGTTAACAAATTGTAGCTAGAGTCCTGACTAATAACAGACCTCTGTTCTACTGTCTTGTCCACACACACACACACACACACACACACACACACACACACACACACACACAGGTGGTATAACGTAAGATATACTTATGTCACTTTATTTTTCCTTTTAGCAAAGACACCATCATCCGTTATCCAGATTAGTTTTTGAGACAACACCAAAAGGACATGGATCCTGGAAAACAAAATTTTCCTTTTTTCCAAAATCTAAATAACTATGATTAATCCCAACCAAATCAGTAACATGGTGCCAGCTACATACAGTAAAACATCTGACAGAAAAATTTGGAATATTTGGAAAATTCTGATAGCTGCCTTTCTTTTCATCCAATTCTGCATGGCCTCTCCTTCTAACAGGTAAGTTTACTCGTTTTAGCAATTTTTTATCTGCTTCTGAAATCTAAGCTCTAAGATTTTATTGTGTGACTGTTATTATGATAAAAAAACAAACAAAGCTATAGCGTTCAACTCTTTCTTTATCATATGTTTAAATGGCAATTTTATCTATGAATGACCAAACATTGAAAAAACATTGCTGCTTTGATAAACACCTTAGACGCCTAAACACCTTAAGATGAATTATCAGACTTTACAATGATTGGGCACTTACATTTACCTACATTGGGCATTTAAACCCCATTTATAAGAATGGCATAAATTTTGTTTTAGAAAGCAAAGCTGCAGAATTTGTGAGGTAATCATGGTTTTCGGTGATCTTTGCATAATATGGAAGGTAATGCTTACACAGTACAAGGACAAGTGGGTGAATTAGAATTTGAGTCTGATATCAGTAATGTACAGTAGGTGATAATGATAAGTGATATTAATAACAAAAAAATGTCATCAGGATAAGTGAGTGAATGAATCAGCAATTATTTCATTATAAACACGGAATGTCTTTGTCATGTCACACTTCACAGTGTTGGTTAATATGAAGCTCATATGAAAGTAGACACAACAGTACTTTAAGAATTTGTAGTTTTTCCATAAAAAACTAAATTTCTTAGGCTACTAGGAAAAATATATTCATATAAAAGTTCCAAAACTTTTAAAGTAAATGATGATATCAAACCCATTTCTTGTGCTTGTTCATAAGCATCTAAAATGTGAAGCCATTATCTTCAACCACTAAAATTCTGTGTAAGGTTATCCAACAGAGTCCTGACTCATTTTATATCAGACTGAAAATATCCCATAAGTTGATTTCCATTCTGTTGTTGCACTGTTAAAAGGGTTAACATAGATCAGTGGAATAAACTATAATGAGACTTATGTTTAAACACTGTGAGTTACTTTTACCTCAGGTGATAATGCGGAGATGGATGAGGATGATTCTAGTAATCACAGCGAGAACTTTTTTAACAATTTGCTAGTAATCAGTAGCTAGGTATATTTCATTAGGTGAGGTTAAGTAGATGGAATGAAATCATTAAATACCATTTTTTCCCCTTTTGACCTTTGAGCGTTTAAAAATGTTTAGTTTGAGTTAGCACTGGATCACAATAACATGAGGTTTTAACAACACAGGGCAGAGACAAAGGTGTCCAAGCAGCACAGGAAGTTGGGGTTCTGCAACTTCGGAAGTGTTCAGTCCTGCTGCTATGGCTGGAGAAACGTGAACGGAGAATGTCATCGTGAGTGATGATGTGATTTTGCTAATATTATGCTGAGAAAGTGTATGCTGTGCCATAGTTACTAGATTAAAAAATAAACAAAACGAACATTGGAAATTAGCTAAGAAGATATAGCTATACCTTCTATTGCAAAATTATATACATGTTCTAAGATAAAGAATAGTTTCAAGAATAAAGATTGAGAAAAGATCAAGATTCAGCTCTTTCAAATGATTTGCAGAGAGTTGCATGCTGAAGTAGCTTCACTGAAAAAGTCTTTTTCATTTTTTCAGCTTTGTGTATAAAACCATGTATAAACGGCATCTGCGTCGGTCCAGACAGATGCTCCTGCATGAAAGGCTACACAGGGGAACAGTGTAATGAGGGTAAAGTCCATTTAAAGTCCATTTATAGTCTATGTGTCCACTTAAAAAAACATCACGCTCCATTTCATTACATTCCACCGATCTATTTCTGAATGTTAACTGATACCGTTGAGGGAAATCTCTTCAGAACCTTCAAATACAAAGGGTTTAGGGTGCCAAATATCACACTTTATTAAAAAATACTACAAAGGTGAGATCATATCATAGGCGAAAAATATCTGCAAATCATTTGAGTTGATTGAGTTGTGACATACAGATCGAAATCACCACCCATTTTTCTTTTAATCACACCTCCATCTCCTACCACAATTAATTCATTATTCATTTTTTATAATTGTGAATTATAAGTTTAGAGAGCTCACTAAAAATTTTTTATTGTTTTTAATTTTATTCTTGAAGGCTGATTCCCACTTAAGTTTATCTCAATCATACTTTCTTGCATGTTTAAAAGCTGATTTCTTTCTTTCTTAGTCTTTTACACAGTAAACCTATACAAAATTGTAAGCATCAAAATCTTTGTTATGCAACAGATACATGCAAGGACACACTTAGTCATGGACAATTAAAAATACACACTAATTCTACTTAAATCAAATCCTGATAACTATCAGGCTATCAGCAACTATCTTATACTAGTAAAAATAAATATACTATAATACCACTGATACTAGCCTGAAGTTATGTATTAGAATCGACTTTTACCTTTTAGTCATATATCTGATCAACTGTCTGATCGATTGATCTGCTATCTATGGAACATCAGCTGACTCTTCATGTGAACGTTGTATATTACTGTACTGAAAGTGGGAAAAAAAAGTGAAAACTCAAGACTAAACCTGAAATTTATTGCACAGCACTACTGAATGCTTGAATCTGATTGGCCAGAAGGTATTGATTAATTTTCTATAACAGCATCTCTCACAGTTGTTCTGACTACAAGGCAATTCACAGGTATATATAATACGCTTGTTCTAATACGTTTATCACAATAACCTACACAGGGATTTGCATGGTGCACTGTTACATAATAATAAACAGGTTTTAAGCAGTTTTGGGAAAATGTGGTGATGTTTTCTGTAAGGTGGAGTCTCCAGTGTCAGCACTTAGTAACAGTCATTAGCTGGTTTTTCAGGAAGTCCTGAGTCTTTTGGGGTTAAAAGGAAATTTTGAAGTTTCCTGTAACAAGACAAGTTGCATTATTGGGTTATTTACTTCAGTAAGGTGAGAAAAAAAAGAGAGGATGGATACAGGGTTCAACAATGTCAAAAGAAATGGATGCAAAGTATTTCATTTTGTTTTGTTATAAATACAAATGGCTCCAGTTTCCTCCCACAGTCAAAAGACATGCTTCTAGTCTGATTGGAGTCTCTGAATTGTTCATAGTGTGTGATTGCGGGAGTGAATGAGAGTGTGTGTGTGTGCCCTGCAATGGGTTGGCACTCCATCCAGGGTGTATCCTGCCTTGATGCCCGATGACGTCTGAGATAGGCACAGGCTCCCCATGACCCAATGGTAGATCGGATAAGTGGCACATACAATGGAATGGAATGGAACAAATACAAATGTGCAATTGTTGGTGAATTTCTGTGGTGTAAGAGCAAGAAAACACGAGAATGAGAAGTTAGAAGAAAATAATCAAGTCTGATTTCCACTTTCTGCACTCTGCATCTTTCCAACGCCATCATTTTTTTCCAACAACATTTTCCAACTATATTTTAATACTAAAATTACTACTAGTAATACAACAGCCTTTGTATGTCATACTGTCTTCAACAATGGCTGATATGTGCCAAAAAGGTCAAAGTCCCAACACCATGCTAAAAGATTATATATATCTAAGTAATATATAGTATTATAATTTCTTAAGAGTTCAATAACTATCATTTAAAAAGTTTAACAGAGTATCTTAACTATCCTTTCTGGTATTTTGTTGGTAGACGTAAACGAGTGTGGCCGACCCAGCAGACCTTGCTCTCACAGCTGTATGAACACACCAGGCAGTTTCCGCTGTTACTGTGATCCTGGATACACGCTGGACGCTGACGGCAAATCCTGCAAGCGTAAGTCAATGTGAAGTTTATAGATCACCAGCAATTTTTAGTAGGGATTGTAATCTTTTACAGCATGGAGTCTCAGTCAGTCTGTGTGAGTGTTTCACTGCTATAATTTATTACCAAACCATGAACAAGCTGTATGAGGAGTGTGAAACATATTTCTTTAATATGGGCTTTAGTAAATGTTCTTCTTTATCAGTATTTTTTTATAGAAGTTCAGTTCCTTTTCTTTTGTTCTAGTCACTGGCAGAAAGCAGTGCATGAAATCTGGACAGGAATCTGGATAGAAATCTAAATCCTTAATGAACATACCAAATGTGGCAAATAAATAAATAAATAATCTCCCTGACCTAACAAGAGTATTCCACAACCAATAAGCTTTGTTCTCAGAATTTTACTTTTATAGCTGTCTGAGTAATCCCTGTATCAAATTTATTCACACTCTATTTTCATGCCATTTCCCTTTTCCCCCTCCTATTTGTTCTTAGTCTGTTTACTTCATTCAAAAGTTAACATGTGTTCCAGCAGTGATCTCTGTAGACACCTCTTAAAGGCATTACATAGTGACTCAAAAATATAATTGGGTCCTAAGCGGCCATGCATTGTTAAATTTTGTTTTCTTGTGATCACTATTTAATTTTCGTGTGATCTCAAAATAACAAAAGTTGTTTTCTCATTATCACAACGTAATTTTCTCCGGATCTCGACATAAAAACCAGTTTTCTCACAACATAATTGTATCTTGGGAAAAGCTCAAATGGTTCTGGTGTATATCATGGTATATGTGCCTCCTTCTCAAGTGTCGGACACTTAGTATGTGGAAGTTGTCACGTGCTGACAAACAGAGAGCTATTTCAATTTGAGTGAACTTTCCCCCTATGACTCTAACTTTGAGGGGCATGGTGGCTCACACTCCAGGGATGAAGGTTCGATTTTGTGCTTTAGCAGTTTCCTCTGGGTTATCCAGTCCAAAGACAAGCATTAATTATCATCTTTAAATTGTCCACAATGTGTGCATGTGTGTGTTGTGCCCTTCCCTGTGATGGGTTGGCACCCCATCCACAATGTTACTCGTTTTGTACCTTGAGTCCCCCTAGGTTCCCTGAAACCATGTGTGGAATACATGGTACAGATGTATGGACTGTATCCTTTTAGTGACGTTTTTTTTTTCTTTTCCTTTTTTCTTTAAGGTCCAGAGAAGCCTGACTGCACTAGACTTCACTGTCAGCTTGGTTGCCAGATTGGTAATAATAGCGCATTGATCTGCTCATGCCCACCTGGACTCCAACTGGCACTAGATAAGAGAACATGTCGAGGTAAACCATGTAATGTTTTTATGGATACTTCACACATACCTCAACTATATCTCAATATACTGTGATAACATAATGGATTTCAAGCAGTCAAGCACAGTCCTGTTAAATGCTTGATTCTGATCAGAAGGTGTTGATTAATTATCTATAAGAGCAGCTCTGACAGTAGACTAATCATTTCCTGCTATGGGAAAGGCTTCAGGATAGATTCTTGTCTTCATCTTATTAAGTTCAAGAAAGAGGGGAAAACTTAAAAAAAAAAAAAAAATTTAATTAATTAATTAAATAAATAAATAAATAAATAAATAAATAAATAAATAAAGTGAAAAAGCAGTGCAGTTGTTGATAAATTATGATCATATAGGTGGAATAAAACACTTCAGTATGTAATATTATTGGAAAAATCAACTTTACTGTTAAAAAATTAGGTAATTACATAACATCTTGAATTACATTAGAAGTTTTGCAGCTACAAGCTCTTTTACACTGAGCCACCAATCTGAAGTAAACTGGTGGATGATGCTGAAAGAAAGTTCTCAGAGAACCCTGGAGAGGACAGGTTCCCAAGAGTATAGTGTTTACAACCTAGTATGTTATTACCTACACAGTCAAGGAGACGACATTCAGTCCTGCTCACACTCCACTAGTCCACTTTATCATGCAATTCCCAAAGCAATGCCAGGACCGATTACGAAATGTCTCTGAATTTTAATCAATGTTAAACACATTGCCTACAGTAAGGTTTTTATTCATGTGTTTTTATTGGACTTTTTAAAAAAAAAATGTCAACAGAAATGTCAGAATTCTGGAAGAATGTCTAAATTTGGGAGGTTTTGATGTTTGGTTGAGGTGGAAAAAAACAGAAGACGCAATATGGGGTGATGGAAACAGATGGAAACACACTTATTACGTCATTGTTTATTTTTGAATAAACAACGATGTAGCAAGTGTGTGTTCCAGTCTCTCCACACACACACACACACACACACATGTTTGGCTGGTCCTGTTTTGATGACATCATTCTGTTGGTCCTCTTTAGAATATTCACCAGAACAGTAGTTGAAAGAAATGGAGAACGATTCATGTTTTCTTTCGTTTTTTTTTTTTTGAAAATCTGCTTAATTTGGCAGAAGATTTAGACACAAGCCAATAGTTGGCAGTACTGTTACTGTTACAGTAAAATAATAACAGACCTTACAGAAAGTCACATGGACTTCACCTGTGTTTTTTACGCACTTTTATGTGTCATGAGTCACCCATTTCACATAGTTTTATTTTCTAAATTATTACTTTTCACATGATTTATTTTTGCGATTATTTTTCCCTTGATTAAATTATATTTATATATGATTTTTTTTTCATGTTTCACTTATTTTAGCATGTTTTATTCACATGATTCATTTTTTTAACGTGATATTTTTCTGGGTTTTTTTTTTCTTTTTTTACATGATTAATTTATATTAATATATGATGTTTTCATGATTCAATTATTTTAGCATGTTTTTTTCACATGATTGATTTTTTCAGTGTTCATATTTATTTTTTTTATCACATGTGTACATAATTCATTTAATAATTTTTTCTCAGATGATTGATTTATATTAAGATTTGATTTTTTTTCACACAATTTGCTGATATTCATCTTTGATTTGTTTTCACCTGTGAGTTTTTTTTACATAATTTATTATTTCATATGGTTTATTTATTTTCATTACTGATTTATTTCCCCATGTGTATTTTTTCAAATGACTCATTTATTTTCATGATTCATTTATTTGACTATTTATTTCTTTTCATTTTTCATTTCTTTTTTTTAATGATTTTCACATTTCAGTTATTTTATGGTTAATCTTTCATCAAATACACATTTTTGTCACACAGTTCTTTCATTTCCACATGAAGCAGATGTGTTTTTATTTTCAAATGGATTTTCATTTCATGTGATTCGTTTGTTTCAGCATGATTCATTTTTTTCCTTCAATTAAGTCATGGGTTTTTATTTTTTGTGATTCATGTGATTTTCTCACATGAATAATTCTTTTTCACTCCCACTATTCAGATGCTGACATGTTTACTTGAGTTCCTGTGTGCAAAAAAATTACCCCTTTTTCATTGTTTATTTTTTTTTCACATCATCTCATGACTCATAAACACATGGAAAAACATATGATTGTATGTGACCGTTTACAGCTATCCTTTCCATTGCGCATGAAACATACAGCAGAGCAACATGTAACGATCTTAAAGCTTCACTAAGTTCATTATATAGAAAAACCCTGTATGTACAGCTGTGAAAAGCATGTGCGTTCCTAGGAAATTAGAGATTGCTTTGAATGTCCATAGTATACACTGTGTTAAAGTCACAAATTAGTACGGTAAGAAACAAGCATTTTAGTGGAGTTATTCACACTAGTAGTTGAATTACCGTGGGTCTGTAATCTATTTGTGGAAAAACGAGCGAGTGAGAGAGAGAGGGAGAGAGAGAGAGAGGGAGAGAGAGAGAGAGAGAGAGCGCAAGAGACAGTGTTCCTTCAATCCTTTGTTCTTGCTTTTAACAGCGGTGTAGATTTCAAAGCCGTGTGATGTGGGGACTGTCAAAGCGGTCATTTACTCCAATTCTGGCTGCTTTTGATCACAACAGGGAGGTTGTTTGTGTTTAGGTGGGGTTTTTTTTTACCAGGAGTCCAGGTGCACTAAACATGTGTATGAATGTGTGTGGTTTTGATGTTTTGTGAATAAGCTTCTAACGCTGTGAATTACTGGGTGACAGGTGACAAATTAAAGGAAAAAAACAACATACTGGGTATTAGCAAGATGTTAAGTCATAACAAATCACCAGAAAAGCTTCGGTTCTCCTTGGCATTGATTCCTAAGTCCTTAGAGCTGTACTGGAGTGAACACTGGACACGCTTCTTCTGTACGATTTTCCTTCAGTTCTTCAGTTGTGTTCTGATGATGGTGGTAGGGAATGCTGTCTATCATGTCACTTCAGAATATTTGATAGTTGTTTCATTGGATAGAGAGAGAGATCTTTATCATAAGCTTTCTGAGAAGAACGGCCAACTTGGTTCAAGATGACAGGAAGACTGTAGTAACTCAAATAATCACTTTGTGCTACTATGGTGAGCAGAAAAACATCTCAGGCTAACCAAAATTGAACAGCTGAAGAAAGCGAGAAAGTGAGAAAGCTGAAAAAGACAGTGTGAGCATGATATTTTACAGTTAACTAGATAATATTAAATCAATGTCAGATGGATGGATGGATGGATGGATGGATGGATGGATGGATGGATGGATGGATGGATGGATGGATGGATGGATGGATGGATGGATGTGTGAGTAGGTGGGTGGGTAGGGTCATTGGTTTTGTCGGTATGTGCATAGATGGATGTGTAGATACGTGGGTGGTGGGTTTGGATGGATCAATGGATAGATAGATAGATAGATAGATAGATAGATAGATAGATAGATAGATAGATAGATAGATAGATAGATAGATAGATAGATAGATAGATAGATAGATAGATAGATAGATAGATAGATAGATAGATAGGTCTTTATTGTCATTGCATAGTACATGTACATAGAAACAAAATGCCATCTAGTATCTACCAGAAGTGCACATAGTAGTGTGCATATAATTATATAAATATAAGTACAAGTAAATAAAGCTATGTAATGTATAATATGCATAAGAATACGTTCTAGTTGTGTAGACAGCACAATATGTGTATAAATATATAATTATGTCTGTGCAGTATGTGTGCATTATGGACATATTCTGTACATTCTGTACAATAGTAACCAAGATAATGTAAAGTGTATATACAAATAATATACATGTATAGAAGTAAACTAGGATAAGCAATGAATTAATGGTTAACTACATTTATGATTATATAATGTCACCTGGTCTGATCTGATTTTCTGCTGCACCGTGCAGGTGGTAAGGTTAAATTTTGACATGAACGTCATGAATTCACGGACACAGACTGCCTTGTGTCAATAGTTCAGGCTGGTGATGGTGGTCTTATAATAATGTAAGGTATGCTTTTATGGCATGTCCCTTTAACACCATTTAGGCATGGTTTTTGAGTAATGTTACAGACTATGTGCGTCCACTGGTGGCCACAATTTATGAGAAAAAAAAAAGATTTACAGATTTACAGCTAACAGTGGCGAGAAAAAACTCCCTGAGGCAACATTAGGAAGAGATCTCATTTGGGACTCAAAAGGGATCCCATCCTCATTTGGATAGTGATTGCGATTGTACATCATTTCTGAAAAAATCTAAAGCAATCATTGACCAGAATTGCTAAGGAAAGTTTCCAACACTTTGTAAAATACAGGGTACAAGGAGCAAAACATTCTACTGAGTATTAATATGGTGTCCCTAATAAAGTGGGTGTGTATATATATATATATATATATATATATATATATATATATATATATATATATATATATATATATATATATATAATACAAAATATTTTATATTTTTCACCTTTAATGTGAATTTGGTCTTCTTAAAAAATATATAGAGCAGTGGTGGCTCAGTTGTTAGGGTTACTGATCAGAAGGTCAGGGCCCCAGCACATCCAAGCTGCCAATGTTGGGCCCCTGATTGAGGCCCTTAACCATCTCTGCTCCAATGGCACAGTATTCTCACAGCACTCTGACCTCAATTTCCTAACAAGCTGGCACATGCAAAGAAGAAAATTTCACTCTGTTGCAATGTCTATATGACAAATAAAGGCTTCTTCTTAATTTAAATTAACATACCAGCATAATTTCATATAATTTAGAAGTTGCTTTCGGCTGCTCCCTGTTCGGGGTCGCCACAGCGGACCGACTGGTCCGCACAACAACTTGGCACAGGTTTTTACGCCGGATGCCCTTCCTGCCGCAACCCTCCCATTTTTCCGGGCTTGGGACCGGCACTGCATCCAGTGGCTGGGGTTGAGGCATTGGCTGGGAATCGAACCCGGGCCTTCCGCATGATAGGCGAGAAACCTACCACTGAGCCACCAATGCCTCATAATTTCATATAATTTAATATGTAAAAAAAAAAAAGTTCAGTGTGTATAAATACTGCATAAACTGCTTAAATAAGCCATGTTTAAAATGGTTTTTTTCTTTTTATGTTGCAGATGTAGATGAGTGTCTCTATAAAGGAGCTTTCTCTGTGTGCTCAGAGCAGCAGACCTGCAGGAACACTTTTGGAAGTTATGCATGTGCATGCAGGTCCGGTTACATTTTGGGAATATTAGGGAACTCCGTCACATGCAGAGGTAATTTCATTCATTTGTTGTAAAATTGTACAGGCTTATAAAGTCATAAAACCACATTCTTTGCTAAATTTCAAGAAATAGTCACTGGATCTGGTGAACACAGGTGTAAAGATGTGCCAGAGGCGTTACATGTAGGATCCATATGTGAGGTTCTGGGCTGTTTTGTTTCTGGACGCGAGAGGTCCTCGTGAAGCTCCTTTGCCTGTGCAATTAGTGTATTGCTTTCACATGTGTCTCGTTCGGGTGTGGGTATTTAAGTCTCTTTGTTTCTCGGTTTCGGGGTTGGGGTCTTTAATTGTCTGTAGTCGGCGTTAGAGGTTATGTGGCCGGCTTTTCGGGTGGGCCTTTGGTGCCGTCTCTGTTTTGTGCTCGGGCTTCGGGACCTGCCTTCTTCTCCTCGGGAGTTTCTCCTTCTCTTTGTTTTTGTTTCGAGTCCCAAGTTTCCCTCCCGAGTTTCCCTTTCGAGTTCCGAGTTCCGAGTTTCCCTTTCGAGCTTCCCTTTATGTTTTGTCCTTTTCATTGTATTTTCATCCCTCCGATGATGATCGGGGATCTGAGGAGCCCTATAAGGAGCACTAAAAGAGCACTAGATACCAAAAGCCTGACAGAAAGACCCCAACCTACCTATGGACTCAGGGACGCGCAGTTCTCGAGGAGTCTTCTCGCCCCTTCTCCCTTCGTTTAGGGTGGAACGTCAGGAGCCGTTCCTGGGGGGGGCGCCCTGTGAGGTTCTGGGCTGTTTTGTTTCTGGACGCGAGAGGTCCTCGTGAAGCTCCTTTGCCTGTGCAATTAGTGTATTGCTTTCACATGTGTCTCATTCGGGTGTGGGTATTTAAGTCTCTTTGTTTCTCGGTTTCGGGGTTGGGGTCTTTAATTGTCTGTAGTCGGCGTTAGAGGTTATGTGGCCGGCTTTTCGGGTGGGCCTTTGGTGCTGTCTCTGTTTTGTGCTCGGGCTTCGGGATCTGCCTTCTTCTCCTCGGGAGTTTCTCCTTCTCTTTGTTTTTGTTTCGTGTCCCAAGTTTCCCTCCCGAGTTTCCCTTTCGAGTTCCGAGTTCTGAGTTTCCCTTTCTAGCTTCCCTTTATGTTTTGTCCTTTTCATTGTATTTTCATCCCTCCGATGATGATCGGGGATCTGAGGAGCCCTATAAGGAGCACTAAAAGAGCACTAGATACCAAAAGCCTGACACCATATGCGTTTATTAAAAGACAGGATACAGAAGCAAAGTCAAGAAACGAAGCGAGGGTCAAAACCGGGAAGCAAACAAAACGAAACCAAAACGCTAGGCTAGAGGCAAAATCAAATAAACGGGCCAGGTCAAACAGAAATCACAATCAGAGGCAAGGCAGAATCAGAGTCGGAGCAAACAGGCAAGGTCAAACACAGAAAACTAGACAGAGATATAAACACTCGGTATGTCTTAATGAGGACGATACTTGATAAGTGTGTGGGGTTTAAATGTCTGTGAAAACTGGAAGCAAGGCACGTGATTAATTAAAACTCAGGGGAGTGTTCTCTTTGAAGTGTAGATTCTCGCTGAGACACTAAAACACCTCCTGGTGTTCTACGACGTGGCCGACCCCGAGGCCGGGGAGCGGGCCTGGCAGGATGAACCCGATGGAACTCCTCCATTAAGGAGGGATCAAGAATGTCCGAAACGTCAACCCAGGAGCGTTCCTCCAGGCCTTAACCCTCCCAGTCAACCAGGTACTGAAGGCAGTGCCGAACCCGTCGGGAGTTCAGGAGGGCGTGCACTATGCAGGCCAGGAGCCACCAATGTCCAGGGGAGGCGGAGGTTCGAGCGTGGTGGGATTGCCAGATCTGGATGCCTGGGCAGGCTTGAGGAGCGAGACATGAAAGGTGGGCGAGATTTGGTATGTAGGGGGTAGCTTAAGGCGGTAGGAGATTGGGTTGATGCGGTAAACAATTTCGAAAGGACCGACAAACCTGGGGCTCAGTTTGCGGCAGGGTAACTATTGTTTCAGGTTGCAGGTGGATAGCCAAACCAGCTGACCCACCCTGTAATCGGGGTGGGGGCGCTGGTGCCAATCAGCTTGTAGCCTCTGTTGCCTAATGGCTCTTTGGAGTCAAACATGGGCCCGTTCCCATACTTCCTGACTGTGTCTTGACCACTCATCCACTTCAGGAATGCCCGAGGGTTCACCTGACCACAGAAACAAGGGGGGCTGGTAGCCCAAGACACACTGGAAGGGTGTGAGGCCCATAGAGGAATGTGTAAGGGAGTTTTGAGCATACTCGGCCCAGGGGAGAAACTCACTCCAATGCTGTTGTTCACGGCTGCAGTAGGGGCGCAGAAACCTCTCAATCTCCCGGTTGAGCCGTTCTGCTTGACCATTGGACTGTGGGTGATATGCTGAACTTAAGCTCACATTAATCCCCAACTTAGAACAGAACGCCTGCCAGACTCGGGACGTGAACTCTGGCCCCCTGTCGTATACTATGTCCTCTGGTAATCCATAGTGACGAAAAACTTGTTGGAACAGAGTGATGGCTGTCTCCCAGGTGGTAGGTAAACCACTGAGGGGGACAAGCTTACATCCCTTGGAGAAGTGATCGATGATGACCAGAACCGTGGGATGGGAGGTCGATTAGAAAGTCAATTGAGATATGTGACCAGGGGTGATGTGGAACGGGGATTGGTTTGAGAAGCCCTCAGGAAGTTGACGGCTGGAGCGAGACTGGGCGCAGACAGAACAGGACCTGACGTAGTCTCCGACATCATGAGCCATGGTATGCCACCAGAATCGTCGTTGAACTAGTTGCATGGTACAGCGAACCACTGGGTGGCCGCTACTGTGGGAGTCATGGATCCATTGCAGGACTCATGGGTGGAGAGAGGTAGGCACATACAGTTTGGAAGGCAGACAGGCTGCCGGTGGGGCTTTGCCGAAGTGGGCTTGCTGGATTTCGCCCATCAAGTTCCACTGGATAGGTGCCAGGATGAAAGATGTGGGGAGAATAGGCTTTGGATGGAAGGTGGGGCTCTTAGACTCCAGCTGACGGGATAGAGCCATTCTTGGAACTGGGTCGATACATTACAGAGAAATTGAACCTAGTAAAGAAAAGGGCCCATCGAGCTTGGTGGGGATTGTGGCGTTACATGTAGGATCCATATGCGTTTATTAAAAAACAGGATACAGAAGCAGAGTCAAGAAATGAAGCAAGGGTCAAAATCGGGAAGCAAACTAAACGAAACCAAAACGCTAGGCTAGAGGCAGAATCAAATAAACGGGCCAGGTCAAACACAGAAATCACAATAAGAGGCAAGGAGGAATCAGAGTCGGAGCAAACAGGCAAGGTCAAACACAGAAAACTAGGCAGAGATATAAACTCTCGGTATGTCTTAATGGTGACGATACTTCACGTCGGAACAGGAAGTGCGTGGGGTTTAAATGTCCGTAAGAACCGGAAGCAAGGCACGTGATTAATTAGAACTCGGGGGAGTGCTCTCTTTGAAGTGTAGATTCTCACTGAGAAGTGACAATAGGCAGTCCAGCTTTCTCTGCAGTTTTATTTGCAGTGTACGGCATGGAGTTTCGTAGACAGAGGGTTAAGAGGAAATATTACAACTCTGCAATTCAAATAATGACACTGGATGTGAAACTTCAGGGAAACTATTGGGTTCAGAGCAAAAACCAGATTGAGCAGCAACACCATTCTGTCCTCACACTCTTTCTTTTTCATTTTTTTCACCTCAATTACCCACTAGCCTCTCTATAAGGAGACAACACCTAAATAACAACGAAATACAAACCAAAATCAGTTTCACAGCAGCATTATTCACAATCAGCACTGTTCTTGTGAGGGAAGAGACGCCATTTTCTTTGACTCACCTTTGTGCCTCATGTTACCTCTTTTACCAGACGGATCCGATTTTGTTTTCTGCTTTAAGTATGAAAATTTTCATGCTTATTTTTTAAACTGTAGAGAACAAACTGGAAGTAAAGGTAAAGTCTATATACTGTGCATTATGTATTTCAGCTATGCAGCTATGCATTTTTTAATTTTTAAAATGGCTTAAGTCACTTTCTGGCGGCACGGTGGCTTAGTGGTTCGAGTCTCGCTCCCGCTCACTGTGTGTGTGGAGTTTGCATGTTCTCCCTGTGTTTGGTGGCTTTCCTCCTTGTGCTCCGGTTTCCTCCCACAGTCCAAACACATGCTTCTCTAGGCTGATTGGAGTCTCTAAATTTCCCCGTAGTGTGTGAATGAGTGTGTGTGTGTGCCCTGAAGTGGGTTGGCACTCGGTCCAGGGTGTATCCTGCCTTGATGCCCGATGACGCCTGTGATAGGCATAGGCTCCCCATGACCCGGTGATAGATCGGATAAGTGGTACAGACAATGGAAGTCACTTTCTCGCCAAACACGTCTGCAGTTCTGTGGGTGAATACTAAAGAACCTCAAGGTAAATACTTAGCAATATGTATCTATTATTTTTTAGCTAAATTTCACCAGAGAGAATCTAAAGAAAGAAACCTTGAACACACCGCTATATTAGGAGTTAGTGTGTAAAATTAGTTTTATCTGAAGTTCTCTGTTAATTTGTTAATTAAGCCATTGCCACTAATTGATTTTGGTTACCTTAAACTGCCTTGTTTCAAAATTCATTGCCCTAAACTACTTTAATCTAATAGTTTTTGTATTTCACAGAAGTATGTGTATGTCTTTGTAAGGATTTCTTTCACCAGCTGACACGTCGCCCTCCAGAGGTAACAGAGTGAAAAATAGATTTAAAAATAATGCAGTAAGGGGCATGCTTTTAAAACAATCAACAGTGGGTGGTGTGGTGTCATTTTGGAGTAACACAGCAAATCCCAATGTGATACATTTCACTATATCAATTTTGTCAAATATTTTTAAATATTAAATATTAATGTCTCATCATACTGTTTAATAACAGCTGAAATGATCTCACCAGTCTCACTCTTTTTAATAAGACATATTGAGACAGAAAGCACTCACACTGGAGACTCCTTCCAAATATGCTAAGTAGATATCTCCTGACCGAAAACTACACCACATGAAGCTTTATTTTTTTCATTATTATTTATGTGGAGCAACTGCTATATGAGCCCTTGTGTAAGCAGAAAAAGAAACAACATGTTAGAAAGAGTGCATTAAAATAAACCTGTGATTTGTCAGTCAGAATCAAAATACCAACATTGCTGTGGTATAAACTAGCATAGTATTATACAGCTGGCAGCCTAGTGGTGCCGATTAGCATGATCTTGTTTACATCATGCTAATAGTGAATTAGTCAAACCAATTTGAGTCTGCTCACTGACACAGTTGGTACTGGTTTAGCCAGTTTGCCAGTACACTGGCATTTCTGTATATTGGCAGAATAGAAATCGACTTATCAAAAAAAATGTTAATTAGTATATATATTCGGGACTCTGTTGGCTTTCAGTGTGAGACTTGTGTTTTTCCCTCTGTTGGATAACCTTGCACAGAATTTTAGTGGCTAAAGATAAACACCTTCAAATCTTAGCTGCTTATGAACAAGCACTTGGAGCATCTCAGAGAGCAGAAATGGGTTTGATATCAACATTTACTTTGAAGATACAAACATTTTTGTGCCAAAAAAAACAACATTGAGCCCTGAGTGTCTACTTTCATATAAGTCTTATGTCCATTAATATTTCCATTAATCACTAATGTGGAGTGTGACATGACAAAAACATTTAATGATGAACATAACCACAAACCATAACAGAAGGAATTTTTTTTTTTTTTTTGGTTAAAAGAGTTAGTTAATATGGTGGAAAAAATACTTAGGCCAAACGTAGTTTCTAAATGCTTGTACCCCTTAGAACCATTATAGTGGTTAAAAAACATTAATAAAGAGTTAGTTTTCTACTTGAATCCATGTAGGTGGTTTATGACTACAATTGTCATGAACAGCTTTGTACTCAAGTTTAACAAAATAGCCATCATGTAATACTAGAATGAATTTCTTGGTTCATTTGGAAATTATTTATAATCACAATCAGATAAGGATGGGTTCCCATTTAAGTCTGGTTCTGGCTTCTTCCTCTTGTGAGTTTTTTCTCACAACCATCACTCCTGGCTTACTCATTAGGGATATATTTAAAATGAATATCCTGAGTTTATAGATTTCTGTTTGCTGCTTTGTGACTATGTCCACTGTTACAAGCGCTTTACAAATAAAACTGAATTCATCACTAAGCCCAGCTGATAAAAAGCTGATTTTTATTGCTCTAAACTAATGCTTTCTACAGGCACCACGCATGTGAGAACAAGAACGCATTCGTTCCGCTTTCGCCAATGTACAGTGCGGCTAAATTAAAAGCACTTGTAGTGGGCACATATGTTTCTGCAGTGGGGTTTAACTCTCCTGTTCACTAGTTGGCAACAGATGTTTCGTTTCATTGGATCAGGTCGACTCCTAGATTTGGTAGAAATGCGGTTTAAAATATTCCCTTAAACTATACTACATACTCGTCTTAATTTTTAGCTGCTTTGTCTACATAGCTCCAGTGCAAAACTTTGTTCAGATAGCAAAACTCCCAAACAGACCCAGCTACATTGTTATTACTCCATTGTTATTATTATTACTGCATTATTACTCAACATTCCTGACATCCTGCAGGTGTGGAATGTAAAACTTTCCTTTGCTCTCACACGACTATGGATCTCTTACTTTTTGTTGAACTTTTTTTCCAGTATTATATTTGTACTTTTCTTTCTGACAACAAAAACTGTTTTTAATACAATATTAAAACTTTTTTTTGATCCATCTCATCTCATGAGTGTGTTTTGCAATAGCGCACTCCTGATGAATTTTAGTGAACTAATAACATAATGAAGGATGTAATGATGTTATTGTTTCCCAAAATCCTGCAGTACCAGAAATTTAATGAATATTTCGTAATGCTGCAATCTGTTGTATTGAGAACTCAGGAAACCCCGACATCCAGCAGGGAAAGAATTCTAACATGAAAAAACTTGATCTAGTGCTATGGAAAGGTGTTTTGACAAGTTTCAATTTGTAACGTAATCCATTCTGTTGATTTCATCCCAGTCTTTCTAATGCATGTACAAAGAATTTGGCAGAAGCCCTTATCCATTTATCTCATTTATACAACTGAGCAGTAAAGGGCCTTGCACAAGGGCCCAGCAGTGGCAGCTTGGTGGTCCTGGGATTTGAACTCACAGCTGAAATATATACAGTATATCATATAAAATATCGTGATAAGATGATAGTGCCAAATTTATGAGGAAGGATGAACAAGACCTTTGACCTACCTACTTCCTCTTCAGCACTCTTTACTCTGTTAATCAGATTCAGAGCACATATAAAGCCTGTAAAAGCATGAGTTATGCATCTTTGTGAGAGCATGTGAAATGTAGGTGATTTTTCAGATAGCGCAGCATACATTATTTTCTGCTCACATAAACACAAATCCTACATGCTATACAACATCCTGCATAAAAGTCTTCATGAATGCAGACTCTCCGAATCTCACCTCCGTTCTCATCAACCTCATGTTTGCCTCACAGATGAAGATGAGTGCCTTACAGGTCGCCACCGCTGCAGCCGCCACGCACGGTGTGTGAACGCAGACGGCTCGTACACCTGCCGGTGTGTGATCGGCTACGCTGGAGATGGTTTCAGCTGCTTGAAACGGAAAAGTGGAAGTTCACAGAACGGCATGTACTTCCAATATAAACTCTCGAAGCAAAGCAGGACGACAGATACGGGCTGATGAAAGAAGCAGGGAGAAAGTCTACAGCTGTGCTCTCTCTGGCAAGAGAGAAGTGTCAAAAGAGTGCACTGTGTGCTCCTGGTGTTTGTTTTCTCATCCGTGTCTTATAACAGTTTAATTCCGTGTGCATGTGTTCATTTGAGCAGCTGGGATTATTATTAGCATGTCCATTTTTTAATGGCTGTATTATGGAATCTCATCATGTTTTGAATTATGGACCAAGAAAAATACAGTCTGCTGTCTTTCCACCATTGTTTCAGTGTCAAGCTTTTGCTTATGTAAAACCCCCTTTTCCACCTCACACACTTTAGTCTCATTTCCATTGGAAGAAGCCAGACAAATTTCAGTTCTGCGGCCATAGAGGAGGCTTTTAACCGTATTTTTACTTCTTACCTATTATAAAACCTGTCCTTCCCTGAGATAAGAACTCTCAAGCTTGTAATACTGAACACTGCTAATTAGTC
Organism: Hemibagrus guttatus; assembly: GCA_033459395.1. Taxonomy (NCBI): domain Eukaryota; kingdom Metazoa; phylum Chordata; class Actinopteri; order Siluriformes; family Bagridae; genus Hemibagrus; species Hemibagrus guttatus. Next base: position 28,277,909 of record JAUCMX010000002.1, read on the forward strand.
ATATCCAAAGCTCCACATTTCAACTAACCATATAAACACCATTATTAAACTCTTATTACATGATTGCATGATAATGAACGATGTATTCAACTCCTATAAACATGCTGCACAGCAAATAAGAATTTTACTCTCATCTCTTGTCTGATACTGATATAAATGTCATGCTCGCACAACATAGCTACAATAAAATACAAATCAGCCTTAGCATCCTCACAAAACTAATAATGAAAATAAATCAGCTGATCATTCATGTACATTTAAACTGTATGTATACATTTCTATAAGACCACTACAGAGCAATGAAATGGGCTTGATGTTTGAACCAAGTTTAATAGAGAATCTGATCTACAGTAACTGTTCTGTCTTTGTTAGCAGGGTTGCCAGATCTCGGGAAAAATCTCGAAAAGCCTACAATGTGGCCAAAAATGTTGCTGATTTAAGACAGATATAAGACGCTGACAATACCGTTTGTTAATTCATTGGTATGATAGCCTCATTTTCCATTGTAGAAAAGATCTGGCAACCCTGTGTGAAATCCTGTGTAATCCTACACAGCTGCTGTTGTTGGGTTTTTTTTTAATCAGATTCATTCTAATTATTCAACAAGAGGGTTTTTGTTTGTAACATTTAATTAAAAGTATGTTTGGAAAGATTATAAACATGCATGAAATAGACGAAATTGATATTAAACACTCCTATAAAATGTCTAAATCCAAGTCAAAATAAATTATTTTGGAAGAGGTAATGGGGAAACTGTTAAAATAAATATAGTCTGTTTTATACAACTTTATTTTCTTTTTAACCACACTTACCTTCTGTTCGGTTTTTTTGTATGAGTAAAAGTATTGACCTTGAAAAATAATTTTTGTCTTATTAACTCAGATCTAATGTACATTTGAAGAAACATTTTGATGAATGAACTATTAAAATTGGACTGTGTAACTCAGGACTTAAGTGTGGATTCAAATGCATAAGGTTTATTAGATTCAAGGCACTTAATGTAAACAAATAAATTCATTAAAGATGAAACATAATCAGAAATATAAAACGTGGCCTGAGAATAATCCAAAATGATGGCAATACTTTGCAGAAAATAAATATGCTCTGTATTTTAATTAAATGCTCCAAGACCCAGAAACCATTGCTACATTTTGGGGAATATCTTGGTTTCTTACAGCTAGCATGAAAGGGCTTAATTTACAATGTAGAGACAACGTTGTAAAAAAATATGCTCTTAAAATTTTTTACCAGATTTTTCACCAGAAAAATGTAATGTAATGTGAAATCTTTACATTACAGACTTTACATTAGCAGCTAGCTCAACTAACCTGCCTTAGTTGAATGCAGTCTTTTAGTGGAGTTAATTCAATGAGAAAACTGGTTGAATCAATCGGACATTGTTGAGCATGTTGTGGTTGGTCAGTGGTTACAAATTTGAGTGACAGGTAAGAAGGTTGGGAAGATTAGGAAGATCCTGCGCTCTCACCACCAGAGCCTGGTGGTTTTATTTGTCTAACAAAAAACATTGCAACATAGAAGATTTACAGAAATGAGAGCGTCTACATAAGATGCTACGAGTAAGAACCCGAATCTTTGAAATGGGAAAGGGTGGACTATCCACACCAGCAGAAGGTGAAGCACAAGCGCAGGAAGTTTCAAGCAGAAAGGATTTGTTTGTAAAATACTGCTCTCTGGTGGGCATCTCCTTCAATGATTTTGTGCTTGAATCTTTTTAATACTGTTTTTCTAGTACTGTTATTTATTTTTAGTCATATCACATTGCTGTAATCACTTTTCATAATAATATATAAACATTTAAATCAGTAATTTGAGTACTGGGAAAATCGGATGCATCTGTACGGCATTCATATCCAGAGAGAAAATAAAGAAGAAAAAAAGATTGAGAAATTTTTTTTATTATTTTTTTTCTATTTATACTTACAGGTCATGTTGTGGAACATCCCAGGCCAAGTAGGATCAAGTAGAAAGAATGTATGTATGTTTACGACAGATATAACTGCATATGAATACATTATTCACTTTGAAGAGATTAAATAATATTTCTATATAGACACAAAAAAATCCAAATTGCTTGGGAAAAAAACATATTTTACTAAAATATCAAAGACAGATACGAACAATAATTTTGTGAGCTGGGTTTTTATCTACATTTAAATATTTTTAGTCTCTTTTTGAGCCCAAGAATGAACATGAGCAATGTAGCTGAGGTTGACAAAATGTCATAGCCAGAATTCACACACCATGCTGACATTTCTGTCTCTCCTCTAAGGATGTTTCCAATGGGTTTTTTCAGTGTTTGGGGATTGATGCAGATAGTTTTTGAAGTAAAGAAAACCCAAACATAGATATGGATATCTGGAGCATTAAACTGATGCATATACACTCCTAAAGAGTATATGACCCAGTGTAAGATTGTCTAGAGACAGCAGTGGGAAGGAGCAGCTGCAGCGAGAGTTCGTCCCTGACCTCATTCATTCTCACCACAGCAGGTGTCACACCGGACCCTCAGGCTCGCACGCAGGCCAAAGCGCCCTGCAACCCTGGAACTACTTACGGAACGGCCAAGAACAAAGGGGTGAAATCAAGGAAAAATGCAGCCTCTTCGAATAACTCGCACCACAATGCCTGGAATAGTGGGGGGAGAAACCTGGTCTCTTTCTTTTCAGAGCCATCAGAAAGTGTCTCTACTAAAGCTCAACTAGAACAACATCGAGGATAAAAGGTTCCAGGCCCCTTTTATGAAATGGACCTCACACTAAGCTGTGTGTAATTCCTACCAGAAACTGGTTTATTTACCGAAAAATAATAAGATTTAATGCCAAGCAGTGACTGGGATACAAATAAAGGAAACAAGAAGGGAAAAGGAAGGAGGGAGGGAAGGAAGGAGGGAGTAGCCAGGATAGCAAAGACAGAGGAGGAGAAAAAGTGAAAAGGAAACCGGAATGTGGAAAGTTCCTGCATGTCCTTGGTCTCATTTTCTCCATCCCATGAAGAGTCAATGACACTGAGAAGCCTGTGCCACGGTTCAGGACGGAAAACAATAAATATGTAAATCTAATTTGGACATTTGCAGTTAAGACGACTCTGGTTCTTTAGGAACTCGGCTCCCAGCTCGGCTTTCATTATGAAACAATATCACCGTTTTCCAGGCAGCCGGGGTGAGTGATGACTTGGAGGGGTGCGAAGGGCCAACCACAATACGAAGTCCCACACACACACACACACACACACACACACCACACACACACACACACACACACACACACACACATAGGAGAGAGGAGGGAGAGTGTGATGGTAGTATAACCTGCCACCCACGTTGCTGAAAAGAGTGTGCACTGGAAACCCAGGTAGTGAAGTGTAAAACCACAGAAACCCCTGCTTTACCCAGACTGCCCCTTTCAGTTACAAGGGGGTGTTAAGCAGGGCCATCAGTCGGCAAGCTTTCATAATGCCAGTGCGGAGAATGAGCGAGAGAGAGAGAGAGAGAGAGAGAGAGAGAGAGAGAGAGAGAGAGAGAGAGAGAGAGAGAGAGAGGTGATGATGATGAAGATGATAATGATGACAAGCTCTGCCTGAAGTGAAGGTTTTAAATGATGCTGACTCAGGACTGTGGTTACAGAATCGACTTGCTTCTGAATTCAACATCCTCTTAGACAGCTGACGCTTCACAGCAAGCATGTAATAATATTCCCTTTAAAAAAACAAGAACATCTTTTTATATATATATGTATATATATAAAATGTTTTATATATATATATATATATATATATTTTACATTAGCTTAAAGTTAAGTCAGGTCAATTTTATTTATAAAAACACATTTAAGGACAAACCCTAAGCGCTTTACATGAAGAAGTTGCTTTCGGCTGCTCCCTGTTCGGGGTCGCCACAGCGGACCAACTGGTCTGCACAACAACTTGGCAAATGTTTTACGCCGGATGCTCTTCCTGACGCAACCCTCCCATTTTTCCAGGCTTGGGACCGGCACTGCATCCAGTGGCTGGGGTTGAGGCATTGGCTGGGAATCGAACCCAGGCTTTCCACATGATAGGCGAGAAACCTACCACTGAGCCACCAATGCCCCCTAAGCGCTTTACATAACGTCCTATAATGTTACATAAGACAAAAAAATAGGAGGTGAATCTGCAAGGGGAGATTTTTCTAGACTTTAGGACTAACGACAGAAAAGGCTTGATCTTCCTTTGTCTTAATGACAGGGGACAGATAGAAGATCACACCGTCAGAATTAAAACACTGATGCTACCTCAAAGTATTTTTCATACCCTATACACTTCCTCAGATTCTCTTGCACTGCTCAGGGTACCAGGAAGTTTCACATCAAGTACTTTAACTAAAACTTTTATATAAATATATTACCTCCTAACAGAGTTTTTAGACTAATGGTGTTCTTAGTCTGTGTCCTCGTGAACCAGTATTGATATATTCATTGACTGAGACTTTAAACCAGTATTAATGTATTCATTGATGGAGCGTTTTATATGTTGCTCTGGATAAAGGCGTCTGTCAAATGCTGTAAATGTTGCCAGAGATGTAAAAGTACATGTATGATGTTGGTCATATGATCTTATTGTTCTCGTAAACACAAAGTTCTTGATCTTAGGTGGATGATTAAGGGTGGAGAAGGTCCATAACATATTGACAAGAGACCAGAGAGAGCTTTGTATATACGGACAATTTAGAGATGCCAGTCAACGTACACCGCATGTCTTTGGACCAGGGGAGGAAACCGGAGTACCCCCCGAGGCACGGGGAGAACATGCAAACTCCACACACACGGCAGAGGCGGAAATCGAACCTCCAACCCTGGAGGTGTGCGGCAAATGTGCTAACCACCAAGCCACCGTGCCCCCGTATATATTCTATTCAATTCAATTCAATTTTATTTGTATAGCACTTTTAACAATGGCCATTGTCTCAAAGCAGCTTTACGGGATTATAAGAAGAAGAAAAAAACATAGTGCAAAAAGTCCTAGATGTTAGACAAAATCATCCCTAGTGAGCAAACCTGAGGCGACTGTGGAGAGGAAAAACTCCCTTAGATGGTATGAGGAAGAAACCTTTAGAGGAACCAGACTCAAAAGGGAACCCATCCTCACTTGAGTGACACCAGAGAGTGTGATTATACATTATTATAAACACTGAACAGTGTGATAATGAACAATATCCTTTCTGCAGTCATGTACAGTCAGATGTTTAATGCAGATACAGCATATGTACAATGTTAGTGTGTATTAATTAGGAGGTTGTTGTCGTCCTCAAGGTCCACATAGGGTTGGCATCGTTGCTTTGAATACCCAAATCCTCATGAAGCAGAAACCAGCTGAAGCTGGTCCATCTCTGGATGCCTCAGGATCCTCGCAGGGTTGACCTCTTCTCACTGAATGTGATGGTTGATTTGTTTTCAAGAACAGAAGCTCTGAGAGTAGCTCTGGCTTGAGGGTTTATATGAATATGTTATCGCTTCTGTATTAAAACATATACAGGAACTTGGTGAATGCTCTGCATAAATGGGTTTTTAAAATTATGACATTTTCACGTCTCCAGTGTCAGTGCTTTTTAACAAAGCTTTACATTTTCTGTGTTGTTTCTGGTTTGTCTGTAACAAGGAAAACTGTTATTTTGTCTAAAGTTAAAGCAAGAGAAAGCTGACACTGACATTCACAAAATTAAAAATAACTATAATAGATTTTATATTTAAGTGAAACATTTTGTTCTTTCATTAGAGACGAAAAGTGTAATTGTTTGGCAAATTGCTTATGTTATTTCTTACATAAATTATAATATACTAAGAGAAATGTTGGTGATTACAGATCTGGCTCAGTCTACTGCTTGATAAGGAAATCCACCAAAATGAATCATTTCTTTTCATCTTTTCATTGCGGTTGATCCTTTTACCACGTTGAATGAAATATTCTGGGGCAACTCACGCCGTATAGCCGTGACATTTAAATCCGCAATACCCGCCTTCCTGCAAAAGCTTAGCATCATACAGACCTTCCTGAAAGGTAGACGAATATTCTAAAGGTAATAAATTCATAATATGACCGATATGTAGGAATTACATGTTTATAAAAACGCTGTGAATTTTATAGCCCTTCTCAAAATCAAGGTACCATTTTACTGTAGATTTTAGACACTTATCAGAAAGCAGCCTGAACAACTAAACAACAAGCGTACAGTATGTCATCCAATTCTGATCTTTTAAGAACATGGACTTTCAACAAAGGGTTAAATATCACTCGAAATGAATTTGAACTTATGAGTTGCACCAGAAATGAGCTGATAGTCTATAGATGATTCCTGACAATCAAAAGCTTAAAAAAGAAACATCTAAATATCTAAAGATTTCAGATATTTGAAGAGAAGATGCCAACCCCATGTGGACTTTGAGGACAACAACCTCCTAATCAATGCACAAAATAACATTCTACATATGCTGTATCTTCATCATTGAGCATTTAAAAGAGTATGGAGGAGTGTGTGTTGAAACTATAATGAACTCAAATGTTGAGCTAATTTATGAGTTGCTCAGGAGCTCCTGGTTACACAACTCCTACTGACCGTATATGTATATTTACTGGCTGTAAATGTTCTGCATACTGCATGCTGAGCAATAAAATAAATGTATTTTTGCTGGTTTTGTATTGTGGAACCTTCTGGAAATTTCTTCAGCACAGTAAAATCCTTATGTTGCAGCTAACATCAGATAACATTAGCATTAAATGTTACTGATGTTATGTAGCTATGCAGCAGCCCTGTGTTTAACAGAGTCATAAAACATGGAAATTACTTTTCATTAACTGCAATTGTCATGACTAGTTTTAGATATTGAACTCAAACTCAGAAATGAAAACAAAAAGTACATTTGTGAAAACTACAGGTTCATGGTGAGATGCTAGGTCTTAACCCACAAACCCATTAACCCAACAATCATTATTCTCTCATTATTCCATATAAATCATTATTTCCAGACAGACAAAAAAAGTTTCTCTTCAGCAAAACAAAGACTAAATTAATTCCTGACACAAGTGGTGGCCAGAAACCGGTAGCCAGGAATGATACTGGAGTGTGTTCCTGGAGTGGATATATACCTTTGGGATTATCTCTTCAAGACAGGAAAGATTTTCATCCTAATCTAGAATTCCTCATGGATGGGAATTTCTTACTGGAATGGGAAGGAAGTTTCGAGGAGAAGAGCTGCTGCTGCTGAAAGTGTTTTCTCTGTATACTGATTAGTGCAGGCGAGCTCTGCTTTGATACGACTAATTCTGCTTGAGATCACCTAATGGTAACATAACAGGCGGTCATTCACGGGTCACCCCGAAAGGAGGAATTTAAATCACAATCCTGGTATTTGAAATATCTGTGTTGGTGGCCTGCGCATGAGAGAGAGAGAGACAGTGAGAGAGAGAGAGAGAGAGAGAGAGAGAGAGAGAGAGAGAGAGAGAGAGAGAGAGAGAGAGAGAGAGAGAGAGAGAGAGAGAGAGATCCTTCTTTCAGGCCATGAGTGAGAGAGCGTCACATTGCTGCCTCGCACACGTCCTGTTTCCACTGTTGAATGAGGGAAGGGGGTGCCATTGGTAGACTACAAAAAAAGAGAAAAAAAGACCATAGTGAAGGAATCAATTATGCCCCGATTAAATGAAAAGGAGGGTAGTGAAAAGGGTGAAAGCAGTAAATTTAGTTTCGAAAAGAGCTGGTCAATAACCCAATTGAAACATGCGATCCCAGGCAGCTGTTGTTAGGGAGGGTTAGGGAGCGAGGAGCGGATGGAGGTGGCAGCAGCGGTGGTGGTGGAGGTGGTGGTGGTGGTGGTGGTGATGGAGAGGGATCTGGCAGTAGCAGCATTAAGCACAGATTTAATTACTATTGTATTGGAAGTGAAACAGTAGTAGCCTTGTGGAGCAAGACAGAACAGCTGCAGTGGACGTCTGGATGCTTGGCACTCTTCTCTTTCTCGCTGTTCAAGATCTCGTCCTTTAAAATCGCATGAACTCTGTCTCGAAGCTCAGGTTTGCACATTTACATTAATACCAATGACATCTTGTCATAAAAGACAAGGATTTAGAGGCACAGTTCTCAAAATGAGGACTATGCAGCATTTTTAAGCTAGGATTAAACACCTAGGAGGGCTGATGGTATTGGAAAGTAAACAGTGACATAGTGGTGTGTTAAAGACTAAAATAAAACTGTGGGATAAAAATATTAAAACCCTGAAAATCATTCAAACAACACCTCATATCCATTTATATTTACATTTAATGTTGTGTATCCTCCACAATACATTTCCTGTTATGGCTTATAATATAGCAGCTGTATAACGTTCTAATAACAGACATTCTTTCATAAGCCTTTCTTTTTTTAGTTTATTAAACAAAAGCACATTGTTACATGTACATTAATTGATGTGAAAAAAAACTGTGATTTGAATTACAGACAGTATTTTTGTCTGAGCTGCCTTTATTGAAAATCAACCAAAAACTTCTGACCAATCAGAATCAAGAATTCAACAACTGTGAAGATAACAATTAACTACATCCACTATGTTCATTCATTATATTTATATTTAAGTCTAAATGGCAGGTGACTTGTGATTAAATGTACATATATTACAACATATATATATATATATATGTGTGTGTGTGTGTGTGTGTGTGTGTGTGTGTGTGCGCGTGTGTGTATATACATATATATATATATAATGTTATATATAATATAATATATATATATATATATATATATATATATATATATATATATATATATATATATATATATATATATGTGTGTGTGTGTGTGTGTGTGTGTGTGTGTTTTAATATATATAAATCTGTGCTTTAGAGTTTTCTTAAACCATGTAGGGTCCCTGTTTGCAAAAACACAAAACACAGAAAATTTCAAGAAATTAAAAGCACCATATAGTAAAATATAATAAAATAAAATAAAATAAAATAAAATAAAATAAAATAAAATAAAATAGTTCAGTAATAGATTTGTGAATTAGTTAGTTATCAAATATCAGAAATTTTGTTGATGCATTTACTAAACCATTAACTTTCTTATTATTATTTGCTAATACATAATTTATTACAATACAGTAAAGTAAGCTTAAATTAAAATGTTAACCATTATTTTTTGTGAAAAATTAAAAAGTGGCTAATGCTTCTATAACATGGAACAAGTTTGTGGGGTCATTTTTAAATAAATAAATAAATAATGGACCATCCTGAGTCCCTGTTCTGGCATAAACCTGAGGAACATTACTGTAACCATATCACACCCAGACATTATTAGAATGCAGTGCCACTCGGTTTACAGAGGTTTTTAATACGCTATAAATGTCTGTAAGAATCATATGCGGATTGCTTTCTACCTCGAGGTGCTTTCCACTTCTTTTAAAGTTCACTTTTTATGGGGCAAACCTTATAAATCATTTTGAATGAAGAAAGTTTGAGTACATTTCTGCAGTCATCAAAACAGAAAACGGCCTAAGTTTTCTGACAGGCAGCCAGAGTGAAAGGTGTGAATGCTGGACGAAGGGTTGGGGTTTGTCTCCTGTTTGGATATGCTGACATCTAGTGGAATATAAAACAAAGACAAACAAAAACTTAAGCAAGAAATCCTTTTTCAACTTACATTTACATAATTAATTTACATATTGCTTTTTAAAGACTACTAATATTTACTGTAATATACTGCAACTTTAAACTGAGTTCCCTAGATTCCTGTTTTTTGGGGGGGTTTTTTTGCTTAAACTCTTACATATTAATCTTTATAATAAACTTCTGATCTTCAATATGAAAACTGCTTTCATCAACATCAATGCCATTGCACCTGTCATCACATAGATCGCTGTCTTATAGATGCATTGCATTCTACATTGCATCCAGTAAATGGAGGTTCCATTACTTCCATGCAGGATTTCTCATTGGTATGACTTCAATGAAACCAAATATTCTGTATGAGAAAAGAAGCTCTCGAGCTAACAGTGACCCCTGACTATTATCACATGTATAAGCTCACAGGATTTTTTCTTCCTATTAAACATCATCGTAACTGCTCTAGCAAGTCCGTCTGTGACACCAGCATTGCAAGAAACCACTAACTTTCCAAAGCAACAAGAAAAACACAACATCAAGCAACAGATGAGCACCATTTTCAGTATAAATATGTCTCAAGGTTTTTATTTTTAACTTGACATGTTTCTTCACAGCCAGTTTATCATCTGTAAAGGGGATATTACTACATCTATAACTAAAATAATAAGGTATATAATATAAAACACTTAGAATACTTCTTTTATTACTTTTAGCTCTTCTTATTAGCTTTTGACCCTTACGGCTTTCTATAACGTCCGTTATAACCTGCTTTATTTTTATCCTATCCATATTCCGATAAATCCCACCTCCCTGTCTACGATTGGCTAGTAGTTCATACGAGCAGTCCAGTGATTGGACAGTTGATAAGTCGTGTGTTATAACGAGTATTTAGAGAAAAGGTCAGGAATACATAACAATGATTTAGAAAGATATATATAAAGCGTTTTTAACATAGTTCTTTAATACTAAGAAGATAGAGTACAATATACAAGTCAGAAAGCGATGTTTTCGCCATCCAATCTGCGGACCGCTTGTGGGTAGAAACAGCCAATCCTAAATAAGAGGCGGGACTTATGAACGAAATACGGGTGGGAAAAAATAGCTGGTTTTAATTTATCTCCGTCGCAACGTAGTCGTGCGTATTTAAGCAAGACGTGGTGGAGAACCAGGGGTGAGTCTGTGTGGGAAAAAAAGATTAACACATAAACATTAGTGTCTTTCATACTGTCGTTTTTAATCTTGTCCACAGATGACCGCAAATTAGCCGTATGAAATGACGTTCTGAGGCTAGCTGGCTAACGTCTGGTAGCTTCAAATAAATCCACAGCTGCGTAGTGACAAATTATTGAAAATGATCGATTATACAACAATTAGTAGAGATTGTAAAGGTGACTTCATGCAGGCTAATTTTGTTATCTGACAGCTGTCAGTTGAAATTATGGAACGCCAAAAAATATAAGTAAGTGATATAACTGTTTGCGTTCTCGCGAGATCTTGCACTCTCTGACGTCATGGACGTGTATCTATCTATCTATAGATAGATAGATAGATAAACACTTTTTCACACAGGGCCATGTAGGTTTGGATTTTGTTTTCCCTTAATAATAAAAACCTTCATCTAAAAACTGCATGATGTGTTTACTTGTGTTATCTTTGACTAATATTTAAATGTTTTGGTTATCTGAAACATCTGAAGGGGGCCAACACTTTTTCACACCACTGTACATATATATATGAATATGGCAATTAACCTATAATATACCTGAAACTATCCTGTTCACTACATAGTGCAGTTTTCTGTAAGTCTTTTTTGTTTTTTTATTCATGAAAGCATAGTGGAGAATTAAATGGTGTTTTTGAAATACCATAATGAACTGCGTAGTGCGGTGGCTTGGTGGTTAGCACGTTTTCCTCACACCTCCAGGGGTTGGGGGTTCGATTCCCGCCTCCGCCATGTGTGTGTGGAGTTTGCATGTTCTCCCCATGCCTCGGGTTTCCTCCGGGTACTCCGGTTTCCTCCCCCGGTCCAAAGACATGCATTGTAGGTTGATTGGCATCTCTAAATTGTCCGTTGTGTGTGATTGCGTGAGTGAATGAGAGGGTGTGTGTGCCCTGCGATGGGTTGGCACTCTGTCCAGGGTGTATCCTGCCTTGATGCCCAATGACGCCTGAGATAGGCACAGGCTCCCTGTGACCCGAGAATAGATCGGATAAGAGGTAGACAATGAATGAACTGCATAGTGCTAGAGAAAATTGTGTCCATTTCAAACAGCATGATTTCCTGCATATCATTTTGTCCAAATGCAACTATAAGCTGATGATTCAATGCGAAAGGACAATTAAAACCTAGCTGTGTTTAGCGTACTTGAATCGAAGAAGGATTTTGGCTGAATAGCCGTTGTGACGACATATGCACATAATTTTAGAAAAATTAGCATTTTGAAAAACTGTAAGCTAATTTCTGTAATTAAAAAAAAAATCAAAAGATCCTATAGGAAGTAGAAAAGTGTATGTCTTTTTGCTGTTCTGTTTATTTTTTAGAAAGCTGTTATACACTTTTTAAGATCTGTAACATGTAAGAATATGTGCAGTTAAATACTATGTCTGTTGTGGTGATGTTAAAATGTGACCTGTCTCTGTTTCTGCAGTATACCTTGTGCTAAGCTCCAGGAAGGGCTCCATTTGGCCCTTTCCTAACAAGACCCAGAAAGAATGTCTGAAAAACCGATAAGGATTGCCATCGTGAACCAAGACAAATGCAAGCCAAAGAAATGCAAGCAGGAGTGCAAGAAGAGCTGCCCGGTGGTCCGAATGGGTAAGAACAGGGAAAGCTCTGACTCTAGCCAAACAAAACAAGTAACCAAACATCAGTTTTTCTCTTTCTGACTTGAAATGAAATTGATGTTCTATTACACGGGGGCGGAGCTTATGTGAAAGAATCTAAATGGACGCCTATGTCATCTACACACAAATTAATTACATAGATTTTCTTTCTATAGTTGACCCCCACCCCCTCACTCAATACAACTGTAGGTGCATTTTCATCCAAATCATGATTATAAGACAATAATTGTTAAGATATCAAGCAGGTTGTTTGCACTGGATGTGAGCAAATTGTGGCAAACATCCAGAAATGACCTAAAGTCATGTTTTAGTCCGAATCTATAAGAAGTTTTAAATATATTTCATTAGAATGTCATCCGATCTAATTGAATTTAACCATGTGGAAATGGTATTATTTATTAGTTATCTTGCTTAGGCTAGCATATAAGGAGTAAATCTTTAATCCAGCTGTGAAGAGTCAATCTGCCTAATGAGTGCTTAAATCTCGCTAGCGAAGTGTGATTCAACCAACACACACACACACCACACCCACACACATACACCCCCACACACACACACACATCCCACACCCCTCAGTGAACGTCACGCTTTGACCAAGTTATTAGATAAGTTTCCATGATGCACATAGCAATGCAGCATATCACAATAAATAGTTACACCCTTAATGTTGATACAGTATGTGCTGCTTTCTGGTCTAACTGTGAATAATGCTTTGCAGGCAAACTATGTATAGAGGTGACCACACAGAGCAAAATTGTATGGATCTCTGAATCACTCTGTATAGGATGTGCAATCTGTATTAAGGTACGCAAAGTTGTGAGAACTCGCTTGAGAGCATGACTGTGTGCCAAAACATTTAATCAGCCTCATTTCATCACTGAAATGTAGTTTTTTTTTTCTCATTTCTGTAGAAATGTCCCTTTGGGGCTTTGGCTATCGTCAACCTGCCGAGCAACCTGGAGAAAGAGACCACACACCGATACTGTGCCAACTCTTTTAAACTACATAGGTAGGTTAAGATAAAATACTAAAAAGAAAATACATAAGTATGCACTGTGTCCGTGTGTTGTATTTTGGACAATGTTTTGTTCTCTCATTATTACAGGTTACCAATCCCAAGACCGGGTGAGGTTTTAGGGCTGGTTGGTACTAACGGCATTGGAAAATCAACAGCACTTAAGATCCTCGCCGGAAAACAAAAGCCAAATCTGGGGAAATATGATGTAGGTAGCACAATATCGTATTTAAAGCTCACCTACTTATGAATTTTTACACACTTTTTTTTCAACAGTGTTTGATATATAAACCTGGGCTATGTAAGAGATCATGTGCTAGATTACATTTGGCAAATTTCAAACAACTGATGCAAACAATGAAAAGGCTTGAAAATCAGAACCACGTCTTCTTAGCGTGGCCTACACACCATATAAGCATAGCGCCTGTTTTAACGATTGCTTCTGCCTTGCCAGGCTCCCCCAGACTGGCAGGAAATCCTGGCTTACTTCCGAGGATCTGAACTGCAGAACTACTTTACGAAGATCCTGGAAGACGACCTGAAAGCCATTGTGAAGCCTCAGTATGTCGACCAGATCCCCAAAACTGTCAAGGTTTGTTGTCTAGATGTTCTCAGATCATTTTGGATGGATTTCTGATGTTAATTAAGTATGAATGTTGATGGTCTCCGAGAATAGTTCGGATAAGCAGTAGACAATGAATGAATGAATGTTGATGGTCTCTGTTTTTTTGCAGGGAAGTATAGGCTCTATTCTGAGCAGGAAGGATGACACTAAGACAGAGGCTGTTGTCTGTGAGCAACTTGGTATGTTTAATTTATATATTTTGCAAGATGTTTGTAATGTACTGTAATACTGTATGAGGAAGTCAGGAGTAGCGGAGAAGTATGTCAGAGTGGTGCAGGACATGTATGAGAGGAGCAGGACAGTGGTGAGGTGTGCTGTAGGTCAGACAGAGGAGTTCAATGTGGAGGTGGGACTGCATCAGGGATCGGCTCTGAGCCCCTTCCTGTTTGCTATGGTGATGGACCAGTTGTCAGAGGAGGTCAGACAGGAGTCTCCTTGGACAATGATGTTTGCAGATGACATTGTGATCTGTAGTGAGAGCAGGGAGCAGGTAGAGGAAAACCTGGAGAGGTGGAGGTTTGCGCTGGAGAGAAGAGGAATGAAGGTCAGTCGTAGTAAGACTGAGTACATGTGTGTAAATGAAAGGGAGGGAAGTGGAACAGTAAGGTTACAGGGTGAAGAGGTGAAGAAGTTACAGGAGTTTAAGTACTTGGGGTCAACAGTCCAGAGTAATGGAGAGTGTGGGAAAGAGGTAAAGAAGCGAGTGCAGGCAGGTTGGAATGGGTGGAGAAAGGTGTCGGGAGTTCTGTGTGATAGGAAAATATCAGCGAGAATCAAGGGGAAGGTGTACAGGACAGTGGTGAGACCAGCCATGCTGTATGGTTTAGAGACAGTGTCACTGAGGAAGAGACAGGAGTCAGAGCTAGAGGTAGCAGAGCTGAAGATGTTGAGGTTCTCTTTGGGAGTGACAAGATTGGACAGGATTAGGAACGAGTACATCAGAGGGACAGCTCATGTTGGACGTTTGGGGGACAAAGTTAGGGAGGCCAGATTAAGATGGTTTGGACATGTTCAGAGGAGGGAGAGTGAGTATATTGGTAGGAGAATGTTGGACATGGAGCTGCCAGGCAGGAGGCAAAGAGGAAGGCCAAAGAGGAGGTATATGGATGGAATTAATGAGGATATGAAGCTAGTGGGTGCAAGGGTTGAGGATGCAGAAGATAAGGATAGGTGGAGAGAGATGATTCGCTGTGGCGACCCCTGAAGGGAAAAGCCGAAAGAAGAAGAAGAAGTTTGTAATGTACTGTAAGTTAGGAATAAAACACTTAAGGCAGTGCTGTTATAGGAAAATAATCACTGGTGGTGGTATGATACAGCCTGATGCAATCCTGTTATCAGCCCAGAGAATAATTTTCCTATAACAGCACATCCTGAAGTGTTTTATTCCTCTTATGCCACAGCAATTTGCCAATGATTACTAGACAACACACATCATGATTTTTTATCCATTTATAGTTACATTCCTGATTGTCTATAAACAATCATTTCCATCACCAGCCTCTCTTCTTTTTCTCTCTTAAAGCTTTGAAACTGTGAAGTCCTGAAAACTTAAAGCTACAGCCTTAACTCTGACTGTGACAATGCATGGGGTCATGGTGGCTTAGTGGCTAGCGTTGCCTCGCTCCTGCAGGGTTGTGGTTCGATTCATGCTTAGGGGATGCTCTGGTTTCCTCCCACAGTCCAAAGACGTGCACTGTAGGCTAATTGCCATCTCTAAAGTGTGTGTGTGTGTGAGAGAGAGAGAGATGTGCCCTGTGATGCTCTATAAACATATAATGAATGTCTCTTTCCAGAATACCTCACCATATCAATAATTGAATGTTTTATGTGTAAATTGTCTCTATAGAACATATTACAATGAAGAATTAATATGAACCTGTGCAAACAGAACTACTCTTGGGGCTGCTATAATAGAAAATATGATTCTGACCAATCAGAATTGAGAATTAAACAGTGTTGTGGTCATAAAGCTAGTTAGATGATGGTATTTACAGATATGGAATATTACCATACTGGGAATTTATTCCAATTTTATATGAATTTAAATAATGTGCTAATATTCTGTGTGTGTGTGTGTGTATGTGTGTGTTGTGACACAGATCTGACTCATCTCAGGGACAGGAATGTTGAGGATCTGTCAGGAGGAGAGCTACAGCGTTTTGCCTGTGCAGTGGTGTGCATCCAGAGAGCAGACATGTATGCTCCTGAAATCCTGTTTATACACTTAAGTACAATCCAGTAATGCATGCACTTCTGTGTGTGTCTTGTGCGTTTTTAACCTTACACACACCTTAATTTGTGTTCGTTAAGGAGGTGATGTGTGGTTTGAACTTGTGCTGGACTAAAAGTGAAAACATTTCAGTCAAGTTTTTAAACATTCAATATAACAATTAATTGGACCTTTTTCATGTGTAAATTTATGGGACAGATTCCCCCATTCTGTGAATGATGGATTTGTTCACATGTACTGTACACATATGTTTGTTGTGTTTCTGGTCTTGTCTCCGCCCCTGTCTTGAACAGGTTGTCCTGAGTGGAGAAAAACATTTAACTAAACTTTTCATGTTACATTTTGATTATTTTTAACTGCAGTTTAAGAGCCGATGTTTTACCAATACAGTTTATTCTAAAATCTGACTTGACAGAAATTTTGGTTTCTACCTGTAGTGTCTCGCTTTAAGGCACTGTTTCCAGAAATATGAGATATGAAGAATCTTTGACATGAACTGGACTGGATAGTATGGCCTGAATACGTTGTGGGCCTGAATATCAGTTGTATTATAATAATATTGTTTATTAGTTTCATTCTCATTGAAGCCTATAGATATGGAGAATGAACTAATCTTTCTCATTGTTGCTGTTTATGTTGTATCCATTAGTTTCATGTTTGATGAGCCCTCCAGTTACCTGGACGTGAAGCAGCGTCTGAAAGCTGCCATCACCATTCGCTCTCTTATCACACCAGACAGGTGGGTGGAGCACAAACTGAGCCTCATATCATTGCTGTACCATGTATAAATTCTCCGTGTTCACACAACCAGCCCTGGTTTGGCCTTTATCTGCCGTCAAAAAGTGACTAGAAGTGTTATACTGATTAAAAAAGAATAAATGCAAGAGATCCAACTCAACTCAATTAAAGTTTTGAACTAATAATTGGATAGCTAGCACAGCTGAATGTAAAAGTTTGGAACACTGTAAGTGATGATAATCCCAGTGATAATCCCAATCCAATCCAGTACTCATCACATGACTCTTCACACTTCACACTTATTTTTTACTAATAGGTGTGAAGTGTGTTATTTACTGATGCAGTCTGAGGGAGTTTTTCCTCTCTGCAATCTCCTCTAGCTTGTACTTTAAGGATGTACATCTGCATCATAGAGTAGATCGGATAAACGGTAGACATTCATTCATTCATTGTCTACCGCTTATCCGATCTACACTCGGGTCACGGGGAGCCTGTGCCTATCTCAGGCGTCATTGGGCATCAAGGCAGGATACACCCTGGACGGAGTGCCAACCCATCGCAGGGTACACACACACACACTCTCATTCACTCACACAATCACACACTACGGACAATTTAGAGATGCCAATCAACCTAGAATGCATGTCTTTGGACCGGGGGAGGAAACCGGAGTACCCGGAGGAAACCCCCGAGGCACGGGGAGAACATGCAAAACTTAATTTTTGGTCCTGAATATAAAATAAACATACTTTAAAATGGTTTTTAAGAACACAATGAGGTTTAATGTTCTTATACGTTGCTAACAATAATGGCACATATATTTCATGTATCACATAATGTGATTGTGTAAAGTGGGCAGAGCTTAAAGGACCTGCACAGTGGCAGGAGCTAAAGGTGCTTTATTATAATATATTCATATTAATTACACTTCCTCGAACCATCTTATTGCATCTCTCTGGCCTCCTTTAGATACATAATTGTTGTAGAGCATGATCTGAGTGTTCTGGACTACCTGTCTGACTTCATCTGCTGTCTGTATGGAGTACCCAGCGCCTACGGCGTGGTTACCATGCCCTTCAGTGTACGAGAAGGTAGGCTATCGGTCACTTTCACTGTTTCACCATTCATTCATTTAAGCTTGTAGTGCCAGTTTGTATACAAGTGTTAACATGGTGTGCATGTACAGCTAACACGCGAGGTATATTTAAACAAAAAAGCTCATTCTCACTACTTTCAGTCTGGAGTTCTTACTTCAGGTGCTCTACTCGGAAAATAATAATCTTTTGGGTCTTAAAGGTCACTCCGCTTCATGTCAGGGAGCACCATGCCACTCCATCGTTTAACATTTTCCTATAACAGCATGGCACCAAGTGTTTCATTCTTTACATATTCACAGCTTCAGAAATTGTCTGCTTTATCTCTAAGCATTATAAAGTTCATGTTGTCCGAGACTGTTGCTCTGTTTTCACTCGTTCACTTCTTTCATCCTAACCTAATGTTCCAGGCATCAACATTTTCCTGGACGGATACGTCCCGACCGAGAACCTCCGCTTCCGTGACGCCTCACTGGTTTTCAAAGTAGCTGAGACGGCCACTGAAGAGGAGGTGAAAAAGATGTGTCGTTATCAGTACCCCAATATGAAGAAGGCCATGGGTGACTTCAAGCTGCAGATCATCGAGGGCGAGTTCACCGACTCTGAGATCATGGTCATGCTTGGAGAAAACGGTGAGAATAAGACGTCTAAAAAAATTGGCACTCATCTTTCCTAGTACTTAATTAGAACTTGCTTTGCTTTAACCCTTATTACCAGTGCACAGTGGAATGGAAATCGACATATGGGATATTTTTAATAAGCATAAACAAACAAATTGAATCAGGACTCTGTTGGCTTTTAGCATGAGATGATTGCTTTCCCCTCTTTAGGATAACCTTACACAGAATTTTAGTGTTTAAAGATAACATCTTCAAAACAAGCACATATTTGGTTTGATATCAACATTTATTTTAAATATATGTGGAAAAAATAACTAACCATATTTTTTTTTACCTTTTTTATGAATATATTACCCCTAGTATGCTAGATAAAACAGAAATACTTATGACAAACTACAAATTCTTAAAGCCCTGAGTTTCTGCTTTCTTATGAGCTTCATATTAACCACCACTGTGGAGTGGGACATGACAAAGACACTCATTGCTGAACATAGAAACAATAAAAACAGGCACGAATCCCATTTATTGGCTTCTGGGGGGAAAAAAGTTAACAATCACACCCATCTTGTCACGTGAGGATTAATGTAAGCAGTGTCTCTTTTAGCCCACTGAGTGTCCATGTTGTGTTTTTACAGGCTTTGAATTTACAGTGAGGAGCTGCATATGCTGTGCATTAATATAGCGCTGAAACTTTTTTCAGGAACTGGGAAAACTACATTCATCAGGCTGCTCGCTGGCCGATTAAAACCAGATAACGGAGGTGAGCGATGTTTATTACTCTTTGTCGCTACCATATGCCTGTTCAAAAAGTCTCAAATTCAACCTGTTCTGTTTCAGGAGAAGTCCCGATCCTCAATGTCAGCTACAAGCCTCAAAAGATCAGCCCCAAATTCAAAGTATGAAGCCGTGAGATTCTACATTGTTGAGTATCCCGGATTCAGAGTCTGTCATTATCTGACACTTCCTGTGTGTGGTCGCAGGGTAGCGTGCGTGCCCTGCTGCACGAGAAGATCCGGGACGCATACACGCACCCGCAGTTCGTCACGGACGTCATGAAGCCCATGCAGATCGACAGCATCATCGATCAGGATGTAAGTGTTGAGGTTTTAAAGCTGTCTTGAAGCTGTGAATTTCTACTGCAGCTGCTGCACTGACGCTCGTTACAGGTTCAGAATCTGTCCGGAGGAGAGCTGCAGAGAGTAGCACTCACTCTCTGTCTGGGTAAACCTGCAGACGTCTACCTGATAGACGAGCCCTCGGCGTACCTGGACTCAGAGCAGAGGCTGATGGCTGCCAGAGTTATTAAACGGTAATGTCTTGTTTATAGAAATACCGATTGATCTGCTATTCAGCTGTTTCCCTGCTATTGATCTTCTGTTTCCCTCGAGAAAAAGAATAATGTATATGAATGTGTAAAAGATGTTATTTATTAATTCATTATAAATTATTCTCCTATTAAATTGGTTTTCTGACATTTTCCCATTTAATGTGTCTTCCTTTAGTTGGATCTGTCTGTGCCCATCTCTCTCTCTCGCTCATGTTTTCTCTCTCTCTCTCTCTCTCTCTCTCTCTCTCTCTCTCTCTCTCTCTCTCTCCCCCTCTCTCTCTGTCTCCCCCCCTCTCTCTCTCTCTGTCACTCTCTCTCTATTTGTTCCCACTCCCCCCCCTTGTCTGTCCCTCTCACTTTCTTTCTCCATGTCTGTTCCTGTCTCTCACTCACTCTAACTCTTTCTCTCTATTTTGATTTTTTTCATTCTTTATCTCTTCCTGTTTCTCTTTTCTCTTTCTGTCTTCCTTTCTTTCTTTTTTTCTTTCTTTCTTTCTTTCTCTCTCTCTCTCTCTCTCTCTCTCTCTCTCTCTCTCTCTTTCTCTCTCTCTCTCTCTCATATATACTCACGTTTATCGTCACAGATTCATCCTCCATGCAAAGAAGACAGCTTTCGTAGTCGAGCATGACTTCATCATGGCCACATACCTGGCCGACCGTGTCATCGTGTTCGATGGAGTTCCATCACAGAGGACAACTGCAAACACGTGAGCGCACATCAGATTCTTGATCATCTAAGCTAAATCATATTCCATCATATTTCAGTAGGTTTTATCATCGTAATGGTTTGTTTGTCTGCCTCTCAGGCCACAGATGCTGCTTGCTGGCATGAACAAGTTCCTTTCACTGCTGGAGATTACGTTCAGGAGAGACCCCAACAACTTCAGACCAAGAATCAACAAACTCAATTCCATTAAGGTAAACACTTGATATTAATTATGTCATCTTATAATATTATGCTATCAGGAGCTTTCTGTGGGTTTAGTCAATATATTTGGATTAAATTTTAAAGAATTAGCTAACATACTGTACAAAAATATTGCATTTTATTTCTTTTCCATTTAGTATCTAATTTTTTATTCACTACAAATTGCAATTTTTCATTTGTTTTTATTTATTTGCTGTCTGTTTTAATTGTCCGTTCCTTTTATTCTCCACTACACCACAGGATGTCGAACAGAAGAGAAGTGGCAACTATTTCTTCCTCGATGATTAGCTCCACACTTCCTAAGAGAACGAACCAGGAGAAGAGAAACCCTGCTGCTTCTGAGGTTTTCTGTAATGCTGCTTTAAATGAGCTTCTGCCTCTGCTGTTAGCTGGGTTTGGTTTTCCAGTCAAAAAGTGGCAGCATCCTACCAGTATTTAAGAGGCTATAAATCTATATTAATCATCTAATTCCTCAGTGTGGTTCTTCTTACTCCAATGTCAGTGTTTGACCACTAGAGGGCAGCAGACTACCTTTACTGCTGTTAGTACGGCTCAAAATTCCTCTGTTTTTTAATATGTGGATTAAAAGTGATATGGATGAGAGACCAGTCGTTGGTTTCTAGCGTCTACACACAGATCTACACTACGCTCTGACTGACACTATTCACAATTTGTTAGTACGCCAAAACAAAGAAGTAGATATTATTTTATATAGTTGTCAAATTGTGCTACACTAAACTAAACTACAGCTCTTAAACCATTATTAGACTCCTATGTGTGATCCGATCCAACAGACGAGCTACTGTTGCTCAAATCGCTGAAGAAGTTAATGCTGGTTCTGATAGAAAGATGTCAAAATGTACAGTGCATGACGGGTCAGGGCTGTTTTGGCAGCAAAAGGGGGACCAACACAATATTAGGCAGGTGGTCATAATGTTATGCCTGATCGGTGGATCTTCTAATATGTGAGAATGTATTGAGTATGTGGTACATAATCCTGAGCTTATACTGTATAGAGTTTCACATGTTCTCCTCATGTCTGTCTGGGTGTCATCGGGGGTCCCCAGTTTCCTCCTAGTGCACTGGCTTTAAAGATACATTCACACCAATTTATCGCTGCAAGACTATGATGTGGCCTGTAGGTGTTCCTAATACTGGTTGCCATGGTAATAAAGTTTTTCAATGAGTGGCACAATTAGTGTTCCACTTAACAACAAATCAGTTTTCTTGCCACTAAAAATGAAACTTTCCGGAAAGAGATTTGTGTTTAAAATGTATGTATCATATGATACAAGATGAAGGAAAGGCAGGTTGTGCTCTTTACTATAGATCTCTTGCTCTCTACTATCTTCACTCCAATTGGTAGTTGCTGCACAGAGTTGCTTTTCTCAACTTTGTGGCATTACTGGACACACCCACATCGAGTCTCAAATACTCATTTCACAAGAAGTCGCCAGCTGTCGTTGAAAATTAATGATCTCCGGTCGCTTGTCGCTGTGAGTCGCTGTGACAAGTGTGTGAAAGTGTGTGTGAATGATACCTTGTGTATTCCTGTCTTACGACTGTTTTTCCAGGGATAGGATCCAGACTCACAGCCACCCTGAACAGAGGATATTTAAGGTATTAAATTATTAAGGTAAATAAATTAATTGATGATTTGTGATAGGAAAATATCAGTGAGAATCAAGGGGAAGGTGTACAGGACAGTAGTGAGACCGGCCATGCTGTATGGTTTAGAGACAGTGTCACTGAGGAAGAGACAGGAGTCAGAGCTAGAGGTAGCAGAGCTGAAGATGTTGAGGTTCTCTTTGGGAGTGACAAGATTGGACAGGATTAGGAACGAGTACATCAGAGGGACAACTCATGTTGGACGTTTGGGGGACAAAGTTAGGGAGGCCAGATTAAGATGGTTTGGACATGTTCAGAGGAGGGAGAGTGAGTATATTGGTAGGAGAATGTTGGACATGGAGCTGCCAAGCAGGAGGCAAAGAGGAAGGCCAAAGAGGAGGTATATGGATAGAATTAATGAGGATATGAAGCTAGTGGGTGCAAGTGTTGAGGATGCAGAAGATAGGGATAGGTGGAGAGAGATGATTCACTGTGGCGACCCCTGAAGGGAAAAGCCGAAAGAAGAAGAAGAAGAAATTAATTGATGATTAAATTAGTTGATTGATTATTAATGATGTTTTCTCCATGGACCATCAAACACTCTTTAGTGTTTCTTCATAACATGTATTTGAAATCAGCCTATTTACTACAAAGGGGACTATACTATATGCAGTTTTGCCATTTTAAAACCGTGTAGAAAATTCAGTGCAAACACTAGAAATCCCACAATGCATTGCAGTAGGTTAGTGTCCAAACCACAAGTCTTGTTTATCAAACTTGATACAAACAAATAAACTGTTCACTGGAGCATTTACACAAAAAATTTAATATTCATTAAAAATCCAGTTTGGAATGAGGTTTAAATCCTTTATTTTACTCCTGGGTTTGTGTAAGCTGATGTATAAGCACACTGACTAATGTGAACCCGGATCAAACAGCTCCAAATTTAGTAAAATTTGGTCTTTTTAAGCAAATCCACATATTAAAACAAATTAGACTAGGCATTGTATTAAGACAAAAGTAATGCAATGTCTGAGCTGGATTAGTGTGTTTAGGATACACACTTTCATTTAGTTGTTGTTTTGTTGCTTTATATGGACTTTTGTGGGTGTCTCCAAATGTAAATCAGCTGTGCTGTGAAGGTGCTTGGTAACTTACGACTCGTTACGATTTAAGTATAAATAACATCAACTTTAATCTAAATGTAGTTTTAACAAAATTATGAAAAAGTCTAGAGATTTGGTTTTGTTGCAACCTAGCATTATTAAAGTTACTATATTTTGTTATTACTAAGAATACTATAAAGCTAAAACCCTGTTACAAAGGAGTTCATTGTGTTTGATTGGTCAACTGAATTGAAAAGGTTTAACCCTTTCTCACAGTACACTAAGATTCTATTTTGCGATTTGAAAACAGGACATTGTTGGGTTTCTGTGTATAGAGTACCATGAGTCTGTAGTGAGCCGTGAGGGAGCAGGGTGATCAGAAACGATAGGAGTGTGAGCCCCCTGCTGAGCAAATAACAATAGAAGACAAATAACATTAAAGAGGAGAAGCCTTTATTTGTCACATATACTATACATTACAGCACAGTGAAAATCTTTTCTTTGCATGTCCTGGTTTGTTAGACAGATGGCAGGGTGCAGAGTCAGATATGATGCAACATCCACTGAGCAGAGAGGGTTAAGAGTCTTGCTCAAGGGCCCAAAAGTGGCAGCTTGGAGGTGCTGGGGCTTGAATGCCCCCAGTCTAGGCCTGTTGAAGGTATTTTCTAGAATATAAAACTCCATTAAATAGACAAAATATCATTATGCCTAATATATGAATATGCCTGATGTTTAAATTGTATTATGTTCATAAAATAATTTGGTACTAAGATGGTCCACAAAATATGTTTTATAGTTAAAGGAGTCCTTGGCTGCAAAAAGTTTAAGAACCTCTTGTTTATAAAATGCAGAATTTTTAAACTTGTGGTTCTGTGGACAGAAACATAAGCCCTAAAAAGCTGGAAATAAATATAACAGTGCAATGTACACACTTAATACACACAGCAGTAACGAATAGAACACTAACAAGGTTTAACTTAATGTCCCAGGATCTGTTCTACTTATCGAAGCAGAATTATTGTCTATATTTAACTTTTTCGCTTGTATTTACAGAACAGATGGCTCTACTCTGCTCGGTCCATTGAAGATGTAATTTTGTTTGCAGCTGCATTACATTACTGAGATCCCAGGACTGGATGAAACACAAGCAACTGCTGATATCAATTTATCTACAGGTTTAACAACCATGTACACACACACATACACTGTGTAGTTTGTTTAGATCATAGCTTATTGTTTAAACTGTAATAGATATGAAGATAGAAATAAAGCTAAAGCTTTGTCACTTGTCATGCTAAGCACACATGCCACATGGGAAAGCTTATCAGAGGCCTGTGTCTAGTCAGGGACTGTGAGCGAGGAGGGTCTGTCTCAGTGTCTTTAGAGTGCCGTGGTTAATTGGCGCTGATCGATGGTGCTCCTCTGCTAGAAACCGAGGGAGCATGGGGAGTGCGGGCGAGAGAACAAGAGGGAGGGGAGGACGGGTAAACCTGATACCCACAAGCCCTCTCGGAAATCAGCCGGTTCAATGAAGGCAGTTTACCGGGCTAACTGCACGACCTTCGACCCCCGCTGCTATAGTTAGAGCACTTTGGTCTCTGCGAAGGCAGAGGGAAGATCGATGGAGCGTTTGTCGGTGACATCATGCCTCTCAGACCTTATCCTTATCCCTCTCAATAACATGTAAAGTCCAAGGAACTGTCTTTACTTCATCACAAAGCTAAGACTCAGAGACACTGAGATATTTTTTCCAGGATGCTCAGGCGATTTTTTTTCTTTTCTTTTCTTTTATTTTCTTAATTTTCTTTTTTTTTTTGACCTGAGTTCTTTTTCTTGTGATCATTTCTTCGGTCTAAAACCTTAGAGGAAAAGATTTATAAAATTATTTATTTATATTAAGATATATGTTAATTATGTATTAAACATTTACATAGATTTAAGTAAATAATACCATTTTAAAAAATACAATTAAATATAAATTCTAAAAATATTTTCAATCCTTGTGCCTTCTTATATTCCCTGGCACCCAAGGGATGGATGAAAAATATTACTCCACATATTATTTTTGTTTATTATTCTGTTTACATGCAATGTTAAGTAATTAATTCATTAACAACTAACACTATATTTAATAAATTCTTCCACACTCCTCTTGGTAATATTTTTTGCTGTAGTCTTTCCAACTCTTTTTTTTTATCTTTTGTTTGTTTGTTTTCAGTTTCACAATGAAATTCTGTTTTGAAATTTCAGTTTTGAGTTTTTAAAATTAATAATTTTTCAGATGTAAAAGCTAGCTAGCTAGATAGATAGATAACTAACTATATAACTATATAATATACAATAAGTTACATTAAACGTAGTTGTGCAGATATGAAACACAGTTGTGGATTTAACCATATTTACATCAGTATTTACAGTGGGGAAAATAACTATTTGATCCCTTGCTGATTTTGTAGGTTTGCCCACTCAAAGAAATAAAGGGTCTATAATTGTTATGGTAAGTTTATTGTAACAGAATATTAACCAAAAATTCAGAAAAAAAAACACATGATACAAATGTTATAAATTGAGTTGCATTTCAGTGAGTAAAATACGTATTTAATCCCCAAGAAAAACATGACTTAGTACTTGGAGAAACCCTTGTTGGCAAACACAGAGGTAAGACGTTTCTTGTAGTTGGTTACCAGGTTTGTACAAATCTCAGGACGGATTTTGGTCCAGTCGTATTTACAAATCTTTGCTAAATCCTCAAGGTTTCTTGGCTGTTGCTTGGCAACTTGAAATTTCAGCTCCCTCTATAAATTCTCCATAGGATTAAGGTCTGGTGACTGTCCAGGCCACTCCATGACTTCAATGTGCTTCTTCTTGAGCCACTCTTATGTTGCCTTGGTGGTATGTTTTGGGTCATTGTCATGCTGGAAGACCCATCCACAACCCATCTTCAGTGTTCTAGCTGATGGGAGGAGGTTCTCATCCAAGACTTTACAGTACATGGCCCCGTCCATTGGCCCCTCAATGCGGCAAAGTCGGCCTGTACTTTTAGCAGAGAAACAGCCCAAAAGCATTATGTTTTCACCTCCGTGCTTGATTGTAGGGAAGGTGTTCTTAGTGTCATAGTCAGCATTTTTCTTCCTCCAAAGACGGTGACTCGAGTTGATGCCAAAGAGCCCAATCTTGGTCTCATCTGACCACATCACTTTCTCCCAATCCTTTTCTGCATCGTTTAGAGGTTCATTAGCAAACTTCAAACAATCCTGTACATGTGCCTTCTTGAGGAGAGGACCTTGTGGGCACTGCAGGATTTCAATCCATGGTGGTGTATTGCTACTAATGGTTTGTCTGGTGACTGAGGTCCCAACTGCCTTGAGATCATTTACAAGCTCCTCCCATGCAGTTCTGGGCTGATCCCTCACTTTTCACATGATCATCATTACCCCATGAGGTGAAATCTTGATGGAGCTCCACACGAGGGCGATTGGTGGTTATTTTGTATTTCTTCCATTTGTGAATAATCGCTCCAACAGATGTCTCGGCATCAGATAAAACACATGGTACAAGTGTTATAAATTGAGTTGCATTTCAGTGAACCAACCTTACCAACCAACAATAATTCTGGCTCCCATAGACTGGTTATGTGTTCATGTGGTACATAGATACCACAGATACTTCTTGCTGATGGTCTTGTGGCCCAATCTTGTCCCTGATGTCCTTTGACAGCTCTTTGGTCTTGCCCATGGTGGTGTTGAGTTTTGAATAGAAGATAGAGGTTCCGTGGACAGGTGTCTTTTATACACATATTGAGATGTCGTTAGGAGCACTTTCTAAAATTGGCAGGACTAATCTATGTACCACATGAACACATAACCAGTCTATGGGAGCCAGAATTATTGTTGGTTGGTAAGGTTGGTTCACTGAAATGCAACTCAATTTATAACACTTGTACCATGTGTTTTTTCTGGATTTTTGGTTAATATTCTGTCTCTATCTGTTACAATAAACTTACCATAACAATTATAGACCCTTAATTTAAGCTACAAAATCAGCAAGGGATCAAATACTTATTTTCCCCACTGTGCATTACAGTACACATGTGCAAACTGGCAGTAGATAATAAATATGAAGAACCTTTAGAGTCTAGAAAATAGTGTTAATGTTTCTAGTAGTAGTGCAGTGTGAAGTGTTATCACCTGTCACACACAGGTGAACTATTGTACAATGTTATTGTAAATGGTATAAATGACCTCCTGTAGCGTTCTCTGTGACAACGAATCTGAACGAGTCTTTTGGTAGTGTATTGTAGAGTGGGTGAGATGGATTGTCCTTGTTGGCGAGCAGTTTGAATGACATGTTTAGTCACATTTAATGTTGTGGGACGTCCACAAAACAAGTTTGTTTAGGTTATCCGTTACATTATATCAGCTGTAAACAGTCTTTCCTTCACCAGCCAGATTTTTTTGTGTCTCTCCTAAAGAGAAAACCGCAAAATCCTTCCTTATGAACAATTTCCCGTGTCGGAGAGCTGACTCAGGAGATTCCTTCATTAAATGCTAAATAAACTTCTCCTTAGAGAAGATATCAACAACGAAACATTGTTGAATCCATTTAAAACGATCTACAATACAAGTCCCAGTGAATCTGATGTTACTGTGGAAATGATGAGGTATTAATATCAGCCTGCGATTATTATCTTTCATTTTTATCCATATTATTTTTAGGTAAGGATTTATTCCTTGTCCCCGTTAAGCATGTTTCTCTAAAAACCCTTTTGTGATAGTAATCGTACACACCTGTGTGCTTCGTGCTTTTTCCTGTAGTAATGTAATGGTTTATTTATAAGTGGTGATCTATCATCTTTCTTTGTAAGAAAACACATCAGACATGGGAAACTTGCCATTATTGAAACTGTGTTTCTATTACTCTACAGGAAAAGGGTGATGTCAGTGTTCTATCTCTTACAATATCTCCAGATGGATACCTCCCCCCATTCTTACACACACACACACACACACACACACACACACACATTCATCTCATGAGAAATGACCTCAGTGTGTTGTGTTAGAGGAACATCTGTGAGTACATTATCGTGACTTCAGTCCACACAGATTTCCAGAAATGTTTGGGGATGATGTGATATTATTACTGGATATTACATTTAGCTAGAACTGAATCTTGTGTCTAGATATATGTTCTATATATACATTCAGAAAGTATTCAGACCCCTTCATTTTTTCAGCATTAAGTTTTTTCAGGTTAATCTATATTCCATACCCTATAATGACAAAGGCAGAAAAAAACAGAATTGTGATCCATCCTTTCATCCATTCATCCATTCTCTACTCCACTTATCCCACTGGGTCATGGGAAACCTGGAGTCTATCCCAGGAGATTATGGAGCATGAGGCAGGGTACACCCTGGACAGGACGTCAGTCTATCACAAGGAGCAATCACACACCCACACACTATGGACAATTGAGAGATGCCAGTTAGACTACAATGCATGTCTGCACTTTGCACAAACCGGAGTGCCCAGAGGAAACCACTGAGGCATGGGAAGCACATGTGTACTCCGCACACACACACACACACACACATGGTAGAGATGGAAATTAAACCCTCAACCCTGGAATTGTGAGGCAAACTAACTGAAATATCATATTGACATAAGACTCCTCACTCTTATAGTACTTAGTTAAGGCACTTTTGGCAGCGATTATGTATGATGTGACAAGCTGTGTACCTTTTTTTTTTGGCGGTCCTCTTAAGTTCTGTCTGGTTGGAAGGAGAACATAAAAGAAATAGACAGTTTTTTCAGATCTCTCCTTAGATGTTTGACTGGGTTTAGGTCCAGGCTCTGGCTAGGCCACTTAAGGACATACATAGCCAGTCTTGCATTGGCTGTGTGCTCAGGTTCATTATCCTGAAGGTAAACCCTTAAGCTACTGAGCATGTATTATTGAAGCGATCTCTGTATTCTTAACTTTCTTTCTACCCCTTCTACTCAGTGCCCCAGTCCATGCTGCTGATAAATAACCTGATGCTACCACCATCATGCTTCATCATCGGGATGGTCTGGTGCAGGTGATGAGCAGTGCTTGGGTTCCTCTAGACATGATGCTTGGATTTGAGGTCTAACAGTTCAAGCATTGTTTGATCAGAGAGTCTGAGAGTCCTGTAGGTGCTTTTTAGAGCTTTTTTTTTAAATTCCAAGTGGGCTTTTATGTGTCTTGCACTGAGGAGAGGCATTAATCTGGCCACTCTGCTAAGAAGCTCAGATCAGTGGTGTGTTGCAGTGATGGTTGACCTTCTGCAAGTTTCTCCCATCTCCACATATCATCTCTGGAGCTCAACCAGAGTGATCATCAGGTTCGCCTCTCGTACCAAGGCTGAGCTCTTTTTCTAGGAAGAATTCTGGTTGTTCCAAACTTTTTCCATGTAAGAATTATGGAGGACGTTGTGAAAAAAACGGAATACATTGTATACTCTAGAATATTTAGCTTTTATTATGTTTACAGTATTTGGCAGCTGTCCTTATCCAGACTGACTTACATTTTATCTATTTTTTATACAATTGAGGATTAAAGGCATTGATCAAGGGCCCAGCAGTGGCAGCTTGGTGGACCAGGAACTCATAACCTTCCAATCAGTAGACCAACA
>JAUCMX010000002.1:28310846-28418346 GCA_033459395.1 Hemibagrus guttatus
ATCACACCGTCAGCACTCTGCTACTCCTTCACTGACACAGCTCTCAACTATAGCAGCAGAAGAGGTTTTGCAAATTACTCGGTCCTGCAATCCTACCACCTGCCCACTGGATCCAATCCCTTCAGCTATGCTCCAGACCATCTCACCTGACCTCCTACCCTTCATCACCACAGTCATCAATGGATCCTTAACATCTGGTCATGTACCAACTGTCTTTAAGAAAGCCAGAGTCATCCCCATCCTGAAGAAACCTGCTCTGGATCCCTCAGACATCAGCAACTACAGACCGGTATCACTTCTCTCATTCCTTTAAAAAATTCTCGAACGTGTTGCTTGTAATCAGCTGTCTGACTATCTCATGCAGAATAACCTCCATGACCCCAACCAGTCTGGCTTCAAAGCAGCACATTCCACAGAGACTGCCCTTTTGGCAGTCACTGAGAAACTACATGCTGCTAGATCAGCCAAACTGTCATCGGGCCTCATCCTCCTCGACCTGTCTGCAGCATTTGGCACAGTGAACCACAAGACTCTCTTGTCCACCCTCAGGAGTCTTGGAATTTGTGGAACAGCATGGGAATGGTTTGCTTCCTACCTGGATGGTTGCTCATATCAGGTAACATGGAAGGGATTGACATCTGCTCCACGCAGACTCTCTATTGGTGTCCCGCAAGGCTCAGTACTTGGTCCTCTCCTTTTATCCCTCTATACTCACTCACTTGGCAAAGTTATATCCTCACATAGATTTTCATACCACTGCTATGCCAATGACACCCAACTTATCTTCTCCTTCCCTCCCTCAGATACCACGGCTTCTGCTCGGATCTCAGCGTGTCTGGTGGACATTTCATCTTGGATGACTGCTCATCAGCTGAAACTCAATCCCAGCAAAACTGAGCTGCTGGTCATCCCAGGTGATCCATCCCCAGCCCAAGACCTTGCGATATCTCTGAGCAACTCCATGATTTCCCCTTCAGCCACTGCTCGCAACCTTGGGGTAATCATGGACAATCAACTATCCTTTTCCTCCCATGTCACTAATGTGACACGCTCATGTCGGTTTCTTCTGTACAACATCAGAAGGATTCGGCCACACAGGCTACTCAGGTGCTTGTTCAGTCTCTGGTCATTTCGAGATTGGACTACTGCAACTCTCTTCTGGCAGGTCTACCTCTGAACGCAATTCGCCCACTGCAAATGATCCAAAATGCAGCTGCACGACTTGTTTTCAACCTGCCCAAGTTCTCCCACACCACCCCACTGCTGCGTTCCCTCCACTGGCTTCCAGTAGCTGCACGCATCAGATTCAAAACACTAATGCTTGCCTACAAAGCCAAGAATGGACCAGCGCAATCTTACCTCAAAGCTCTCGTCACTCCTCGCACTGCACCTCGCTCACTTAGATCCACTAGCACTGCTCGACTGGTCCCACCATCTCTCAGGGAAAAAGGTAGGTATACATCTAGACTCTTCTCTGTTCTGGACCCGAGGCGGTGGAACAAACTTCCCCTAGGTATCCGTACGGCCGAGTCTCTGACCGTCTTCAAACGGCAACTGAAGACTTACCTCTTCCTGAAGTACTTAAACTAGCTCTTATTTTTCCCTGTTTATGTATTATGTTGCAAAGTTTAAAAAAAAATAATAAATCCAACTCAGTTTAGGCTAATGGTATCCCAAGTTTGTGTCCTATTGAACCAGTGTTAATGTATTCATTGACTGAGAACTAAAGCACTTTTGTACGTCGCTCTGGATAAGAGCGTCTGCCAAATGCCAGAAATGTATGTAAAATGTAGATAGATAGACAAAGAGGCATACAGATAGAGTAATAGATAAACAGAGAGGCAGACAGACAGACAGACAGGTAGGCAGATAGATAGATAGATAGATAGATAGATAGATAGATAGATAGATAGATAGATAGATAGATAGATCCCCATTAGATGATTATTGATCTGTTTAAAAATTCAAAATTAAAATTCCTTCCTAAGCCACGCCCACAACATGCACCATGACACTTATTCATCCTGAATGGTTGTATGATGACCCTGAAATATTTTATATTCCTTTTATACGACAACAATTTGCCTTTAAATTGTTTTATTTATTAAAGAAACAACACATCATCCTTTTTATCCATTAATAGTTACTTTTAATATCATGGAACTTTTTTCCAGTTATTTCCTGTCGTCACTGTGGTTCCATCAAGAGCCTCTTTTTTTTCTCTTTCTTGAAGTTCTTGAAGTTAATAAGATGCACTTTGTCACTTGTAGTGAAGAAAGTATCTGCTGTTACAATGTGTTGACACTGAAGAATCCTTCCTCACAGAAAACTTCATCGTTAATGTGTTTATGTTCGCTATATAAATCCCTGTTTATGTTGTTACTATAGAAACATGACTGTTTTGTGAGCTTGTGAATATTCCTGTGATAATTTCATGCAAAAACATTTAAGGATCATTTCAGTACTTAGTACAGTAAGTGATGAATTCAGTATTTCCATTCAGCAGTTCTGATATATAGTGTCATTACGCTGTGTCCCATGCTCTCCACTGAAACAAGAGGCCTGAATAAAAAAAAAAAGGCCTTGGAGACAGCATTTAAAAATTACTCTAGATATTATTTCTAGACGGGATTGTTGGCTCTGCGCTGTGCTGTGTAACGTGAGCTGGCTGATGCTCAGCCGCCATGTTTAGCATTACTGAAAACTCTGACACTTCGCCAAAAGTCTCAGACAGCACAAAACGAAACCCGGTGTTGCCAGGGTCTGAAATAGGGCTGTGACGGTAAACTGGTTAATGCCATATTACATTATAAGGAAACAAATGTGTGTGGATTCCTTGGGATGTGCTTTAAAACTTTCTTTCCAACTTTTTGGAAGAGCTAGTGTGTTTTAAAAGGTATGATCAGTGTCATCTCACTGGAAAACTGGAAAAAAGTGAGACTTCTTCCAGAGCCTTTTCCTCCCTTAGGCAGTGAAGGACATTTAAACAAAAGAAATTAGCACACCTTTCAAAAATCAGCTAAAATGTATTGTATATGCGACAGGGCTTCACAACTCCTAGGCCTAGGGTTCGATCCTGAGCTTAATGTCCTGGGGTTAGTTTTTGTGCGGTTTCAGATGCCTCTCCTCATGTCTACATTGGTTTCCTCTGTGTTCTCCGGTCTCCTCACAAAAACATACAGGTAGGCAGATTTGGTACTCTAAATTGATCCTATGTGTGAATATGTGTGTGTGTGTGTGTGTGTGTGTGTGTGTGTGTGTGTGTGTGTGTGTGTGTTATCCTGAATGTTGGAATTTCTCCCACTCACTATTCCTGGGATTAAGCTCCGAATCCATTCTGACTCTCACCTGGATAAAGCAGTTACGGGAAATAAATGAATGTATATGAGGATAAATTGGGGGCGTGTCTATGCATAGAACATGCAAATAAGAGACTGGTGGGCGGGAGCTTGTTTCCACAGCAACTGAAGAAAAAATACTACTACTACTACTAATAATAATAATAACAATAATAATTATTATTATTATTTTTTTTTTTAATTTGCAGTATTTCACAAAAATTACAAAAACATTTTTTGCTGATGTGGATGTATACACAGAATGAATAATGAATCTTTTTGCAGTTAGTCTCTCTCTCCCTCTCTCTCTCTCTCTCTCTCTCTCACACACACACACACACACACACACACACGCGTACTCTTCCAACTCGCAGTGTTTTCCAAGATTTCACATTCACATTAGAGACCCGGCTCTTATCCCAGCCCGCATACTATCCTACTACACAGTGCGCTAAAGCCGTACTCCTCGTGTGTTCGCCGCGGTGCAGCGTACTATTCTCACATACTCTTTAGTATGCAGGTTTCTGGACGGAGCCTCAGACTTGCTGTCGCCAACCGCGTGACGTCAGCCACCCTCGCAGTTCCCCTGCCTTTCTCATGTATCCATCCGCTTGAGTGGTAAACTAGGCCCACCGGCGCTTATTTATTTTGCTGTAGGTTTGAAACCATAAAACAACAATTTAATGAGTAAAGCTCTGTTAAAACGAAGCCCTGTTGATCAACTTAAAGTTAAACATATTGCATATCACCATGTGTCATTATAATATAAAAAGGTCTTAGGAAATCACTGCATTATTTGGAGAATTTAATGAATTTTATATATGTGTGTGTTATCAATGTTTAATATATTGTAAAATGCAATATATGTATTGTCTAATACACATTCATGACAATCTATACTATAATCTATGCTATATATATATATATATATATATATATATATATATATATATATATATATATATATATATATATATGCTCTCTCTCTCTCTTTCTCTCTCTCTCTCTCTCTCTCTCTCTCTCTCTCTCTCTCTCTCTCTCTCTCTCTATATATATATATATATATATATATATATATATATATATATATATATATGCATAGCTGCAATAACAATATTTTCTCTTAAGCTGTGCATTTCTCTCCTCACTGTTTCCCATCTTTTCACTTTGGCAGCTGCAGAATAACTAATGAACCTGAGAGATCATCTTCTGCTGCCTTTCCATTTTCAATGCACTAACCTTCCAGATCATGTTCATCATATGTGTTGTATTTATGTTTACAATGCATCCAACCAGACATACTGTCCTTTCACTATTACATATAACATACCATAAATTATATACAGATTATTAGAACTAAGATTATGTAATCAGATTAGAAACTAATGAACAATTTAATAAACTTTAAAATCTTAGCAGTGCCTTTTCTGTATAAACATATTATATGAAAATTATACTTATAAATCATACCTATATGTGTAGTGTATGTATCGGAAATCTAGTAAATTTATATTAAATTGTTAATAAATATAAATAACGAAATAATATTACAGTATTTTATAACAAATTATGATGTAGAAACTCAAAATGTGAATGGAATAATTAAAAAAAAATCATTCAGACATATAATTGGTAAATCGTGTATTAATTATTACACATTTATTAATTTACTCGTATTAAATGTTATCCATTGATATTTGGTCATTTATTGATTTATATAATTGTCATTTTATCAAGATAATAATAATAATGAAAAATAATAATAATAATAATAATAATAATAATAATAATAATAATAATAATAATAATAATAATAATAATGTTGATCTAAAATGTTTTTATAATTATTATCATTTTAAAATAATAATAAATAATATAGGAATGGTTCCTCTTTCTGCTTGGGCTCTAGCTTTCCTTCGCGCAGTGATACGCGGTGCTTGCGCGGAGGAGTGAAGCGGCCCGCGACACACTGACGCCAGGCGAAAGCAGATCCGGTCGGCTCGGTTGAACGCGTCGTGCTCAGGGAGGAGGCGCAGGAGGTAGAGTAAACTTTATTTTTCTTTAAAAAACACAACAGCCGCTGAGTGTTTGTCTCGAATACGCGAATGAGAAGGAGAGATGGACTCGGTTTAGAAGTTTAGACGTTAAACTGTATGTAAAGTGGGCTAGAAATAGCCTGTAGCCGCCCGCCTTGTAGTGTTAGAAGTTGGAGGTTGTAAAGTGATGAAACTCTGGAGAGGAGAATGGACTAGATGATGGGGGATGATGGATGGATGGATGTGCGTTGGGTTTTATGAGATGTTGTGCTGTAAATTGTGAGCTTTTATATGCACAACCCTTATTATTACACTTCTGCGAGGATTGAGTGCTCAATTTTTTATTCCTAATATACTTTTCTTTATGCATTTCCCCCTTTATTTTATTTTGCTTTTGTCAAGATAACTTATTTTTCCATTTATTTATAGGTCTTTCTGACTCTGTGTCATATCCCATACATGCTTTGAATGTTGATTTCTTGTGTGTGTGTGTAGGTATATGTATGTGTGTGTGTGTGTGTGTGTGTTTCCTCCATTATGGTTATTATACACTTGTCAGTGATCAAGGCATCATTGCAGCGTGGATGCAGGAGCTGATAGACCAAAGCCTGTGTGCCTGACATCAGTGAAGATGACATATCAGATTACTCAGAGGACAGGAATTCGTCCTTGTCTGTGATTTAGTCTGTTTTAGTTTGGTGCTAAACCGTTTCACTTCTCCGTTTTGTGTCAGATTTGGAGAAGATTCAGCTTTGATGGCTCTTCATAACTCTTTTAATCTCTCAATAATTTTAAAGTACAGGATTTCCTTAAACGACGCTGCTTTTAACGTGTGTGTGTGTGTGTGTGTGTGTGTGAGAGAGAGAGATGAATGTGGGAGTGTTACAGGGCAGTTCATGGCATGTGATGTTTGTGTGGCAGCTCACAAGGTCATAAATCTGCTTCTTCCTTTATGTTTTATCCTAATCGAATATTTATTTATGTTTTTTATTTATTTATTTATTTTTCTTTTGCCATGCTTACTGATCGCCATGATGTCTTCATCCTGTAATCATATAGACTAGAAATAAAATACATAAACAATAACAGCATGAAGCGTTTAAGAGGCACGCTTTAGTGATCACATGATCGCAACGTCCTCGCTGCATTATTCATCCCTCGCTAATGGAAGGGGGAGAAAATGATTAGTCCTATCTGCGATGGATCTAAAACTTTACTGATAAATTGAAAATGTGTTTAGTTTTGAATCAGCTTAAATGCTGTCTCTGGTTTGATGTTAACGATATTTGTTGCAGGGTTTGATACTGTCATTTTGTAATGTATACATTAATAGTACACTTTAACTCATTCCTTACTTGTAGCTACTAACTGATACATCATATCCATTTTGATTGTCTTGATGTATTTAATATATTTTGTTTTATATAAATATCCTGGCTAGCATCAGACTAGATACCTGGACTTTAATATATCAATTTAATATTTTTTAATTTTCTCTTTTTTTGACATTTTCTATATTTGTCATTTGGTAACCAAAATTTGTCTGAACTCATATTTTAGTGTAAACGTCCCTCAACATCCATGGCATCTAAATAACATTTAATGTCATAAACTCATCATTACTCCCAACAAAATTATCTTGATAATTATCTTGTTTTCTTTCAGATTCTGACTTGAAATTTTTTTATTTTTTTTTTTTTTTTTTAAAGTTTTTTTTAGATGTTACTAAATGGCATAATAAATATTATGTATTGTGAAACAATACCCTACAATATTAATCCAGAATTATTATTATTATTATTATTATTATTATTATTATTATTAATCTAATAGTTTACAATACATTTTTGCATACTTAACGTTAAAACACAGACAAAAGGCGTTTTTCTCATTTTTATACCAGTTTTCTCTTTCTAATTATATTTAGTTTTTTTTAGTTTTTTTTTTATCGCTGAACATATATATTTTTTCCATAACAATCTTCAGACAGCTTTTTTTATTTTAATTTTATTTTTTAAAAATACCGTCGTCTAATAGTTTGGTGTAAAAACTTTCCACAGCTTCAGTGGACTTTCACTTCTATTTAAAAAAATAAATAAATAAATAAAACACCTAATAAAAATAAACAGGCAGAAATAAGCAAATGCTTTATCCTGATATCTTCACATTTATGAGAATGTGTCACATTTAAAGGCAGATATAAGAAAACAAAGTTGACCCCAAAGATATCATATACGTGAAATGGAAATGTATCATATCTCAGCAGTACACTTTTTCAGGAAAAAAAAAATTGAAAACACTTTATTAAATGTTTACAGAAGAATTAAAAATTTTACGATATTAAAAATTTTTTTTAGGGATATAAATGTTTTTTTTAACAATGAAAGGAGAAAAAAAATCTGTTAAAAAAGATCAAGTGGAAAATATTAATATCAAACAAAATATATTATTAATGTAAATATAAGAACTAATAATTTATTTATATAATATGGATATTAAATAATTTATTTATTTACATTTATATATATATATATATATATATATATATATATATATATATATATATATATATATATATATATATATAAAATATTAATTATAAATTAAATATATATATTAATATTAATTTAAATATAATTATAAAAAGATATCATGACATTGAAATTATATTGTCATATCAAATGATATTTTGGCATCACTTCTGTGATAGAACATTAAATATCTTAATAAATAATTTAAAAAACACCACACATCAGATTAATGTTTAGAAATTCACTTTAGACCTTTGTGGGTTTTTTGGGAAGATCCTCTGTATCCACCCTGCCCCCTGTCCCTCTCTCTCTCTGTCTCTCTGTCTCTCTCTCTCTCTCTCTCTCTCTCTCTCTCTCCCTCTCTCTGACTGCATACCAGAGGTGATGTGTGTTAATTTACCGTCCCAAACGTTTGCCCTCCGTGTGTGCACAGGCGTAAGGCATATTTGGATGGTCAGCCGTGTCCTGGCTCAGAGCTCCTCGCTCTGCCGTTCTCTTCATTCCACACGATTACGAGAGTAAATTTACTGAGACGATGATGTGTAGGCCAATGCCGATTCCTCCGTCTGTGTTCCGTTTGTCCATCTCCTCTCTCCTTTTTTTTTGTTTTTTTTTCGTACATCTCAGTCCAGGCCTAATGGAGGTTCCAGGCTTCGATGAATAATGTACGTTCTTCATAATGCCGAGTCCCCGGAGAGGGCCGAGAGAGCATCATTACTGCCTCCTAAATTGATTAACGGCACTGAAGCGGCGCAAAATGATACATGGAGATGATGCAGGGGGTCGGGCTCAGCGGAGGCGTGTGATGGGTGCCACATTAGCCCGGGTTTCTGCGCACTGCTAATATTTACATGCACTCAGGCTCCGAGAGCTTCGGCCGCGATTATCAGGCTTTTACGGCATCCGAGAACGCCGTTTCGGCTCATTTGGGCAATCCTTCAACTCGAGGCTCGCTTGGTGGCAGATATATCACTCTCTATCAATCGTCCCATCAGGGTTCACTCTTTATGAGTATAAATTATCTTCTTTTTTAAAATTCATACAATAAAACCAGCGCATTACTGCATCTTAAATGGATTACGAGCATTAAAATGAGCCCAATAATGTCGGAGGATCGTTCTCTCCTGCTCTCTAACGCTGACCTTATTGCCAACAGGAGGATCCTTTATACTGACAGCGACACAGCAGGGAATTAATGTGACTAATATCTGCAAGGAGTTTTATTTAATCTTTTTATAATTTGCCCTTATTCTTTTAGAATCTAAAGTAACTACTGTAAAAGCTCTATACAAATAACTTCTCAGCAAAATGATTCCAACAGCTAAATGACAAAAGCAGCAAAGCAGCAAGATCAATCGATGAAATTTGCCTGGAAATGCACCAAAAATCTTATCACTATATTAACGATTAGCAAAATTAACGATTCGGTCAAAGAACAGGAAAGAGATTTGACTTTTATTTAACCCTCAGCAATACTGATTAATGATTCATTTTCTATGTCAGCAGATCTGACTGTTGTTTCAGCTGTAAATCCAAATCACTGGCTTGTATTAATGCGCCGTTGTAATTGTTACCATAGCAACCAACCATCCACAGGGACTTCGGATACGACACATCATAATCTTTGCATCGTAAACGGATTGTTATATATAACAGTGATAAACATGTAATGGTTAATATGGTGTGGTTTATTTCACTGGAAGGACTCTCCAGTGTCCATGCTTTTCCAGCAGCGCTGCAGTCGGTTTTGCCCAGAACCCGGAAAAGTCGGTTTTCCAAATTTGCATATTTACATCATATATTCCTTTCCTGTACAGCTGCTTTGCAACAAAGTCCATGGTTAAAGGTGCTATACAAATAAAATAAAATTGAACTGAATCGACTCATTTTAAGAGACATGACTATTTACAGCTGCTTTAACAGAAGTTCGTACAGGAGTAAACTCATTTTGTACTCATTCCCTAGCATTTAAATCGAACTATAAATGGATAAAAAAGTACACCTTCATGTGGTGTAAGAGGAGTAAAGACACAAGCACAGTTATGGGAAGATCATCAGCTTGGGGGTGATGAGGATTAGTCAGGTGTCATGACGTGACTATGGTCTCATTCTATTTCAGTAACTTTTATGCCTCTAAAGTGCTGATTGGTTTGTAAATAAGTCATGGTTTTGTGAGGAACAGTTTTTATTATTTAAGAGAGATGTACTGTTAATGAAGTCATGGTATTAATGATTTTTTTTATAAATCGATAGATGTACAAATAAATAATAAAGCTCACTTCTAGATTAGATTTATTTTGAAGGTTTGATGCAGCATATTCTCTCTCTCTCTCTCTCTCTCTCTCTCTCTCTCTGCCTGTCCCTTCCTGTCTGTCTCTCTCTATCTAACTCTCACTCACTCTCTGTGAACAAGCCTCCACATATATTTTGACTCCGCCCAATTTTCAGTGTATGGATCTTTTGATTTAGGATGTGGTCACACCAAAGGTCAGATAATACAGATCCCCTAGTTCAGGTTGAAAGAAGGTCGAGACGCTTGGACAGAACCGCTCATCAGTCACGCAGGTCAGATGTTAAGCTCGGTCACGTGACCTGGACGGTTCTGGAGGGGGCTGGCGAAGAACGTGGAAAGGCAATGTGGTGTCCGTGAACACAGCCCAACTGCTGTGTGTGAGTAAGAGCTCAGAGCCGTGTTTGGGCTAGAAAAGAGTGTTCTCGGAGTTTTTTCATCCCACACCAGTGAGGTTTTCTCCAGAATAACACCTGGATGGATGTTTGTTCAGAGCTACACTGGGCTTTAGACCTTGAGAGAAAGCCTGCTTTAGATAAATGTGTCAGGCAGCACTATAACAGCACAGCTAGCGCAGGTGTGAGGAACATTTTTTTCCACTTAGTCACGCTCTAAATATGAGGAACTAACATAAGAACTTTGTAGACAATGCAGATTTTTTGCTTGCAGTCAGTCTGGATGGCAGAAGTTCTCAAAGACATCAGGTTTCACTGCAGGGTTGAATGGTGAAGCTTTTATGACATTTGGCAGATGCCCTTATCCAGAGCGACTGAGATTTTTTATGCAATTGGAGGTTAAGGGCCTTGCTCAGGGGCCCAGCAGTGGCAGGTTAGTGGAGCTGGGATTCAAACTCATAACCTTCTGATCTGTAGTCCAACACCTTAACCACTAAGCTACCACATCATGAGCGATGCTGGTGTCCAAAATAGACAAATTAATATATTGTTTTTTGTATTTTTGACAAAAATATCATTGTGATATGCGAAGATATATTTGTAAGTCAAATGCTAAAAACTGCTGCAGTTTTTTTATACCCTGTGAGATCAATTATACTTTAATTTTATCTACAAAAGATAGCTATCTAGGATAGCTCAGAAAAGTGCCATAGTTTATCACAATATTAATAATATATATTGAAATATTGTCTCCAAAAATTTGCATAATACCGAAATCTGTCTTTCATTCAACCTATCTTTTTTTAACATTTATTTTTAACAGATTTAACAAAGGTCAAGCTTTTGCACAGCATATTTATCGGAATATTGAATTGTTTCCTTTAAATTTATTTCCTTTTTTAATCTATTTACATGTATGGTGAGTTCCAGATCTTGTTCAAGCATATAGATGAAATTCTTCCTGATGTACAATGGCACATGTTTTGTTAATGTCTTTAAAATCGGCGTCTGGATGTGGCAAAAGAAGGATGCTTATAAAAATGGTTAGTAACCAGTAAATTCACAGGAAATAGTTAACAGAAAATGTCTATATATGGTAAGGTACAGTGTTATGCTTCATAGTTTAATTCAATCAAAGTTTAGCAAGAGTAGTTATTTAGAGAGTAGTTACTTAGTTAAATTATCATCTATATCGATAATTGTCTGTTTATTTTAACATATTCTATGAGTATGAAAACGGAAAAATATATAAATACAGTGGAACCTCGGCATAGGAATTTAATTCGTTCTGGAGGCGAGTTCTTAAGGTGAAAATGTGTATTACAAAACGAATTTTCTAATAAGAAATAATGTAAATGCAGATAATCCGCCCAAAAACATTACCAGTATTACTAATGCAAAGCGTATGTACACTGTATGGCTGCTTACAAAGAACTGACCCAAGCCAAGCATTCCATGTCAAGAGTCCTCACAGGAAGTCGTGCCACCAAGTTTGGGCTAAAAATAGAACAGACCACCTACGGTCTTCCAAACTGAACCGCCCAAAACAAGTTTTGAAGGGCCCCCGGGAAGGAAACCCTTCGAACAGTTTTTTTCGGCTTGATGCTAAAAATAAAATTTTAAATTCTAATTTGAAAAATTTCCCGTTTGGTTAGGCTTGGGTTGGCTATTCCACTGACGTAATAATTTTAACGGCTGGACGTAATTACCCATTTTTGGGTTCGTTCGGTTTAAAAAGAAAATTTCAATTCTTAAGGGAAAATTCGTAAGGGAAGCTTCGTATCCAGGGTTCCACTGTAATTAATAAAAATTTGAAGTAATTAGCATCATTTGTGCCTGGGTTAAAAAGCCTGAGTATACATGACACAGCTTCTGTTTGAGAAATCTGCGTGTCCTATTCGACTTCAGTTTATCCAGGTGTCTCCGACGTGTGGCCTTGAGGTCAAGTGCAGTGGAGTTCACCTGCTGTTGTAGGAAGCGCGAAGCACAAGAAGTAAAATTACAGAGCCGTAACTAAAACCACCAGACCCCCCATGAGATGGCTGAAAAACATTAGGTATTTTGGGATGGAAGTTTCTCAGCGGTAGAGAAGGGAAAACACCAACATGGATAATTTGGGTTGAAATAAAATGACTAAGTAGCACCTGTAGAGGATGTAAAACAGTAAGCACTGTAAGCAGTCTTTAACAAAAAAAGAATCCAGCAAGTCCTCTGTGATCTGTTTTTATC
This sequence comes from Hemibagrus guttatus, assembly GCA_033459395.1. Lineage (NCBI taxonomy): Eukaryota > Metazoa > Chordata > Actinopteri > Siluriformes > Bagridae > Hemibagrus > Hemibagrus guttatus. Next base: position 28,323,666 of record JAUCMX010000002.1, read on the forward strand.
AGCTGTGAAGATCTGGAACCGGACGTTTTTGGGCGTTCCTCTTGGTAAAATTGTTCACTCTCTGTCTGATTGGATAGAGACCACATTTCTCAAGTCTTGTCATGTATCCTGAATCAGATCGATGTCTGGCATTTGAACACATGCAAGTTTTTAGTTTTGAATCACTCCAGTTTAGCTATTGGAGAATTTTTGAGGTCATCAGAAGTTGAAACAGTTGACCAGTTTCTCAGGAAACTGGAACAGGTTTTCTTCTAGGATTTCCCAGTTTGTCTAGCCATCAACCATGCCTGCTAATGAGAAACATCCCCGTAATATAATGCAACCACCACCATGCTTCACTGTGGGGATGAGTCTAGGTTTCCACCAAATTATTAGACCAGACAAAAAGATTTCCACATGTTTACTGAGACTCCAACATGCCTTTTGGTAGACTCATCAGTGGTTCTTTCCACTCTCCCAGCTTTGTGGAATCCAGGCTATGGTTGAACAGCTTCTCCCATCTGAGGTGTGGATCTCTCCAGATGATTCAGAGTTATCCTTGAACTCTGGGTTGCGGTTTTCGGACTAACCCCCTCATTGATTTTTGGCGGACAGTCTTCGATGTGCTGAATCACGATTGCTCCACATTCTGTAGAATGTTCAAAGTATGAAGTATTTCTGTTTTTGACATTTGAAGGACTTTTTGAGAGCGCCTTGGTTTTCATATTGCTGTTTTGTAGTTACTTTCTCCAACAACACTTTAATTGCACATAGATCGACTCCATTAAACTTATTATGTGACTTCTGATACTCATTTAGTTGTTTCACAGCATAACATTTCTCAAGGATGAGATATTTTGTGAATCATTGCGCAAACGTTACCAATTTTCCATTCCATATTTTGCGATGTTTTTCCGTGCGAGAGCTAGATTTTCTTTTCATTTAAGATAACGTTTCAATTATTTCCATTAGACTTTTTAATTTTTGAAGTGAAACCAGCTCATGAAATTTAGCCCAAAAATGTTAGGGTGTCAGTGTGTCAGTTTCTGTTTCAACCATCAGTTTCTGTTTCTGTTTTTCTTCACGAAGTAGAGAGTATCTTTGAACCCACAGAAGTGAATCAGAAGGGGAAAACCAGACCAGTTTTCTTCGCCCACGGTTTGGCCACCAGCACCGTTTTAGAATTGAAGTTAATGACTAGACTGGGATTATCTAGGCTCAAGTTCAGTTCCAAGTGAACATCCTGTCTCATTTTAACGTGATCATATTGTGATCAAATAGTGCAAATATTCCTCAAATCTATGGCAGGATGCACATCTGGGCTTACAATATATATAAATAATAAAGAGGAATAAATAGTCCATACCTCATATCAATTATTTAGTCAATTGTATACAACCAAAGTGTATACATAATTTCAAATTGTATACATAAATTAAATGAAAATAATTTTATTTCATAGGAACTCTTTCATTATTGTGTGTATTAGAAATAAATGGATAACATTTGTGTGTGTAAAAGTAAAGAGTCAAGAAGGAAATCTTCAGGGCATGCTGTTAAGGGAAATTAATCAACAAAGAATATGCCGTGACACAACGCGGAGTTACTCTTCACCCTGGAGTTTAGTGCCAAAGCGCTAGTTTGTTTCTCTTATACCACAGCAGTTTTTATTACAATTTTTTAAATATACCGTTCATTAAAGAAGGACACTTTAATATCGATTTATAGATACATTTAGCGCCCCCTGTACTAAAGAGTGTCCTGTGTTGAACAACTTGAGTGTTAGAAAGCACTGACACCGGAGTTCACCATTTCACTAATTACACACGTTTATAACTTCAAGTCTCCAGCCGCTGTACTATGAAGTGGCTAGTAGACGTTACTGGTTGCCATGGTGATAATGTTTATCAGTGGGTGGTGCAACTAGTATTCCTACATTCGACAACGAATCAGCAGTGAAACATTTTCCTGCTGCTAAAATGACAGAGTTTTGGCATTTGCGTATATAATTCGCTAGTCTTTACTTCCGTTGGTAGTCGCTGCAACGTGTCGCTTCATATTTGCATAAAGATCGACTTTTCTCAGCTTTGTCACGTCACTGGACATGAACACATCTAGTTACCATCGCCCGCTGTCACAGGAAGTCATCAGCTCTCGTGGAAATGAACGATCTCTGGTCATTGTTTCGATGCTAGTTGCTGTATGTGTGAACGTATAAGTCACGCAAGTTGTTACAACAGAAACGCTAACATATTCCAGTGCGTTAATACAAACTTTGCAGCCAGAACGACTGTCAGAGCTGCGGCAAACTACTCAACACCTTCTCACTCACCAGAATTCAACAATGCTGTGGAAAAACAAAATCATTTCAGTTCAAAAGAAAAGGAAAAGGCGTATCCGTGACAGCTCTGACTTCACGTCAGGCCTGGAAACCAAGAGGGTCTTAAGTATAACCTTTGTGTTACCTTTATTTTAGAAAGAAGCTATAGGGGGAATTTTGCACCCAAAGCTTAATGGAAATATGTGGGATGTGGTAGATTAGTGGTTTAAGGTGTTGGACCACTGATCGGAAGTTTAAATCCAAGGTCCACCAAGCTGCCACTGCTGGGCCCCTGAGCAAGGCCCTTATCCCTCAATTGCTCAATTGTATAAAATGAGATAAATTGTAAGTCGCTCTGGATAAGGCCATGAATGTAATTGATAATGCCAGAAATGTAAATGTATTTTTACTCATTTACTTATGTAAATCTATTTTTAATCATTTTATTCAGTTCATCCCAGCACAATTTACAGTTCAGTTCAAAAAAACAAAGCAACTACAAGCTCAGATCATTTTTCCAGTTAGAAGAAAACTTCAGCCATCACATTTTCACCTTCATAGTGAAGATGTTGGCTTTTACGCCAGATTATGTCAGTAAGTCCTCTGCAAGAATGCACTCGTAAGAAACAGAAATAGAAAGCACTCCGTGTGACCGAGCGCTGTACGGTAAAGTCGGTTATTTGATCTCCTGCTCTGATTAATCAGAAGGCCGTAGCTGTGCGAGCGCCGAACACTTCGAGCTGCTCGCTTTGTTCCACTTGGCTGTGAGGGACGTGCTTCCCACTCTGCTCTGCTCCTCCCCGACAACAGTGCGAGTTCCCGAGCTTTTAAATTAGCTCTTGGCAACTCCACGGCTCTAAATATAGGAAGAACTTTTTAGCTTTCCTGTCATGGTGCTCTCCACAATCGGTGTAAACAGCACCTGTTTCCATTGAAGGGCTCCCAGCGCTGCAATCCTGGCCTCCGAGAGAAAAGCGAGCGGGAGTTTGACTTTGATTTGTGTTGCTCTTAGCCATGAGAGCTGAGAGAAAGAAAAAAAACGAAAAAAGAAATCATGAAAACAACGAATAAGTGTACGAGCAGGCCTTGATGTTGGGTTTTAATGCACAACAGAGTATCTCTCAGACTTTTAATCTAGTAATAGACAAGGACAGTATCTCTCTCTCTCTTTCTCTCTCTCTCTCTCTCTCTCACACACACACACACACACACACACAGTTGTCTGTCTGTCTGTCCTTATGAGAACCTTCTTCTCATATTATTAATAATGCAGATAATTATTGCTGGACCTCAGTATGCTTTGCCTCAGTAACAGCCACTTTTTTTTTGTTTTATATTTTTAAATAATACTTCTTAAAAATTCTCTAAATGTCCCCACAAGGTCAAATCTGTTATATATTGCTTATACTTGTGGGGATATTTGGTCCCCACCATGGTATAAAAACATACCACACACACATATACAGGACATAAAATTTTATTATTTGAAACTTTGTTTTAATTTTACATTAAGTTAAATAAAAAAAGAACAAAAAAAAAAAAAGAAAGAAAATTTTAAAAATGAAATCAAAATTGCGTCACAGTTCCAAAAACGACAAGAAATCATTCGTTGTCTACCGCTTATCCGAACTATTCCCGGGTCACGGGGAGCCTGTGTGTCATTGGGCATCAAGGCAGGATACACCCTGGACGGAGTGCCAACCCATCGCAGGGCACACACACACTCTCATTCACTCACGCAATCACACACTACGGACAATTTAGAGATGCCAATCAACCTACAATGCATGTCTTTGGACCGGGGGAGGAAACCAGAGTACCCGGAGGAAACCCCCGAGGCACGGGGAGAACATGCAAACTCCACACACACATGGCGGAGGCAGGAATCAAACCCTCAACCCTGGAGGTGTGAGGCAAATGTGCTAACCACTAAGGCACCAAGCCCCCCCGACAAGAAATCAGCATTTATTTATTTATTTATTTATTTGAGTAATTTATTTATTTCTATATATTTTTTAATCATTATAACATTATACCCACAAAAATCCCAGAACTATTTTGTAACATCATTTCTGTTTCAGTTTCCAGGTTGCGTAATACCGTCATATTCCCCCGACCTATTCATACAGGATTAGGGTTTTTCTTTCTTGTTTGTTGTTTTTTGATGTGCTGTGTGGGTGTGTGTGCATTCATCTGGAACGACTGAACATTTTTATAAAATGAAAACGAAAACGTAAGAACAACCCCGGATAGTACAGAGCGTGCTTCCTTATGAGTGTGGTATAGACATGTGACTTACTAACAACACAAATCCACAAGCTATACAACATAATAAAGGCCCAAACATTGAGTTTGTGTTAAAATTAAGTGATGGCGTATGTTGTGAAGCCACGCCCATTTCCTAGATTCATCCAAACATCAGCTTTGTGAATCGTCTCCCATCCGAATACCAGTTTAATCACATGACCTGACGTGTAGCCGGTAACACACAGGCTGTAAGATTTTATTAGAATCATCCTGAACGCTAAAAGGTGTGCAAAACTCATAAGACAGCGTTATTCAGCCTTCTGACTCTGCACGTATTTTCCTAGATTATTTTATGTTTTAAAAACAGTTGGCAGGCCCACACACTAAAAACAACCGCGTGCGTGCAGCCTTCGGTATAAACAGTCACATAACCAGTGTTTGTTTCTTAACCCTCAGGTCAAAATGACCTATTTTACTTATTTGTCCTGCACAGCTGAATGTACGTATGCACAATACGGATTAAAAAAACATTTGTGATATGCTTTGTGCTTTATCAAAACACATGATAGGACCTTTACATATGACATGATTTATAACTCGTCCTGCATTGTTCGAAAACACGTCAAATCATGTCGGAGTCGTGATTCATCCAGACAGAAATGCTCACCTGGAGCGCAGGATTATCACAACTCACAAAAAAAAACAACCTTTTTTTGGCACATTTGTGGTTTTTTGGTGAAATCGTGTGCTCTGTGTGTTTGTATTTCGTTCTTCTTACACCGATATGTGCCAATTTTGAATCGGAATCAGTTTGATTCTTTTGCTTCGTTTGGTTTGGTTTGATTTCATGCTGCGCATAATGAAACAAATCAAAAGCCAAAAGATAAAATAATTCAGGAAATATGGAAAATATAAAAATCATAAAAGGTGAGTCAAATGAAAAAGTAATAAATTTGAATTGAATCAGATTTTCTTTCTGGAAAAATCCATTAAAAACACAAAATCACTCCATTGTGCAAAATAGAGATTATGATAAAAAAAAAAAAAAAATTCTGATGAACAATTTGAAATAAAATGCAAATACAAATTTGTGTATCACATTCAGTTTTTATTTTATCTTACAGTGTGTCTGCTGAACACGTGGCTTTTCGGTAGTTCTACTGCTGTCTTTTGGCACGTCATCTTTAGTTCACGTTCAGTCAATTGAGTCAATTAAATTAGATTCAGAGTCGAATCACATTCTCAGTGCGATAGAACCACACTAGAATTCGCTCAGGAGCGTGCCATTCGCCCAGACACTCTCAGAGTGTGATCGCTGTATTCTCACATAACTATATAAACACAATGAATCAAACCACGACTAATCACGGCTGTGCTTTTCAGCAGAATCCCTCAATTTATCTGGTAATAGAAAAATACCAAAAATACAGTGATGCATACTCCACACTAAAGGATGTAAGACGTTGATGCTGAAGGAGACTTTGTTATAAGGAGTCCCCAAGGTACACGCTTGGTAACAGTTCAGAGGTAAACCCACAACATTTACGTTTTCAGACGTGGCAAAGTCATCAGGACAGAGGAGGGTTTTTTTGTGCCTTGTGAATTTCAAGGGTCCTAGTGGTTCAGCGGTTAAGGATCTGGGTTAGTGATCAGTTCCAAGCTGCCACTGTTGGGCCCTTGAGCAAGGCCCCTAACCCTCTGGCTCTGTATCATGACTGACTTTGAGTCTAACTTCCTAACAAGCTGGAATATGCCACAAAAAGTGTAAAAGCTCTATATTTGACAACTTATTATTATTATTATTCACTGGTGCGTGTTCTATAATAAATCATTTACGCTGTCTGTAATAAAGATGCCTTCAAGACAGATTGGGCATTTTAGGATAAATGTTATAGTTGTAAGAGAAGGCCTTGATAAGGTCTTAGACTTTGTTTCTCTTAGTTTTTCTCCCATTAGAATTCTCTCCCACTTCTCTTCATGAATAACGGTTGAAGATTTAAGTGTTCGCTCTGAATTATTTCAAAAGAAGCATGAACTCGTGTTTTCTGCACCGTCTCTCCCCTTCTGTAATCGTTGTCCTGCTGCTGAATTGCTGTCTTGGGATCTCGCTGAATGGCCACTTTCATCGTCATCCAAGCAGCGTTTTCCTCTCACGATGTCAAGGGCCGAAGCCGGTAAATGTGCTAGATACACTGTTGTCTTTCTGATAGGCCCCGTGAGCACGCTGGAAAAAAAATTGCAGAAAAATAAATTTGACATCTTTGACGTATAGCTGTGTAACTCTATAGACAAAGCCAGCAGTGACTCAGGAGGATATTCAAAGCCACTCAGCATCACTGACGGATATGTGCCACCGGTGATATCCGAGATCACTGTGTGAACGCTCGGCCGTACCGGAAACCATTTTGAGAATGCGATGTTGACTAGCGAACTGGAAAGCCGCGCATTGTGACTCTGATTCCCAGAAGCAGTGATGTGTGAGGGAGTGATGTCACACCATAAGGTCAAGGATGTGAAGCCAGTTGCTTCTCCTGTAGGTCTGGCATTGTGTTGACGGTCTCCCATGGGAGAATCTCGCATAGGAGCTTTATAATAATGAGCAAATCTTTTTCTCTCTGCAGGTCAGCTGGATATCCGGGTCCGTTATTGGCACCGTTTCCTGCTCTGCCAGTGTTTATGTGTTTGTGCGAAGCCTTTCTGACGTACACCATCCGCAAAAAAACAAGAAACCAGCCAGGACCCGGGACCCACGCAGGATGAATGTCACGTCGCTGTTTTCCTTCACCAGCCCGGCGGTGAAGCGCCTCCTGGGCTGGAAGCAGGGAGACGAAGAGGAGAAGTGGGCCGAGAAGGCCGTAGACGCACTCGTCAAGAAGCTGAAGAAGAAGAAGGGTGCCATGGAGGAGCTGGAACGTGCGCTCAGCTGCCCAGGCCAGCCCAGCAGCTGCGTGACCATCCCACGCTCTCTGGACGGACGACTGCAGGTGTCGCATCGTAAAGGGCTGCCTCATGTCATCTACTGCCGCGTGTGGCGTTGGCCTGACCTGCAGTCGCACCACGAGCTCAAAGCGCTCGAATGCTGCCAGTTTCCTTTTGGATCCAAGCAGAAGGATGTGTGCATCAACCCGTATCACTACAAGAGGGTGGACAGTCCAGGTGAGAGCTAGCTAACTGTCATCACAGGAAATATATTTACACACTGAAATGTACAGATAGTATATTTCTTGAATTCCATAAAAATCTGCCAACCTCCGAACATGAAATGCATGCAGGTGATTGGCATTATCTGTCCTGGGAAAGATAAGTGGGAAAGGTTTATGTGTCTAAATGTAAAGAAACCTCACTGGCCAGTTCACACATTCAGATTCACTTCTTGCTCTGTTGTTCAGCGTGTGTTTATATATTCACACAAGTTATCTCTCCTACATCCTTCTCTGCTCGACTAGGCCTTTTACTTTATCATTAATACTACAGAACAAAGCAATAGCAGTAGTGCTAGTGTGTGTGTGTGTGTGTGTGTGTGTGTGTGTGTGTGATCTGACAAAGCGAAACCTTGTCCTCCCCTCCTTCTCAGAGGGAAAAAGACGATTTGAAACACACGGCCCCCCTTTCTGTTGGTTTAGCAGAAGAAGAGGGTCAGCTGACAGGACAGAAACAGCTGTCTGCAGTGTGTGTGTGTGGTGTGTGTTGAGAAAGAGAGCAAGAGCAGGAAATTCCATTCAGAGGGAGAATGAACGCTTTGTTCTGTCGAGTGAGTGTGTGTGTGTGTGTGTGTGTGTGTGTGTTGAGCGCGTGTGCAACGAACATGTGGCCGCGCGGAGGAAAAGTGCAGCAGGAAGTCCTGTCAATGGTTCGCACAATAGCAGGAAGGAATGGAGGCCTGGCGAACACACTCCCTCAGCACCTGTCTCACACACTCTCCTCTCTCCTCCTTTCATCATCGCAGACGTCTTTGATCAAGAGTTGATGTAAATTAAAAACTTTCGGCTGCTCCCTGTTCGGGGTCGCCACAGCGGACCGACTGATCCGCACAACAACTTGGCACAGGTTTTACGCCGGATGCTCTTCCTGCTGCAACCCTCCCATTTTTCCGGGCTTGGGACCGGCACTGCATCCAGTGGCTGGGGTTGAGGCATTGGCTGGGAATCGAACCCGGGCCTTCCGCATGATAGGCGAGAAACCTACCACTGAGCCACCAATGCCTCCAAGAGTTGATGTAAATTAGATATCAAATAATCACACTCTATGTAATATTAGCTTATGCAAATCTAATGTTATATAGATACACTTTGTATACATTACACACGTAGTATGTGTATTTGTACACAGGCCCTCATTACTTATTAAAGGGTTTACGACGAGGTCTGCAGAGCATTGTGAGATTTTATTGCATCAGCAAAATCATACTTTGTCCAAGTTTTGTGTGTTCGAATATTCAAATTTCGGCATTTCAGATGCAAAGTACGCAGCATTGTCTATTCAAATTGATTCCTTCAGTTACACTCATTGAGATTTACTGTCAGCTAACAGTTATCGCATGTGCAACTTAATGTCACCCTCTTCTTCTTCTTCTTCTTTCGGCTTTTCCCTTCAGGGGTCTCCACAGTGAATCATCTCTCTCCACCTATCCCTATCTTCTGCATCCTCAACACTTGCACCCACTAGCTTCATATCCTCATTAATTCCATCCATATACCTCCTCTTTGGCCTTCCTCTTTGCCTCCTGCCTGGCAGCTCCATGTCCAACATTCTCCTACCAATATACTCACTCTCCCTCCTCTGAACATGTCCAAACCATCTTAATCTGGCCTCCCTAACTTTGTCCCCCAAACGTCCAATATGAGCTGTCCCTCTGATGTACTCATTCCTAATCCTGTCCAATCTTGTCACTCCCAAAGAGAACCTCAACATCTTCAGCTCTGCTACCTCTAGCTCTGACTCCTGTCTCTTCCTCAGTGACGCTGTCTCTAAACCATACAGCATGGCCGGTCTCACCACTGTCCTGTACACCTTCCCCTTGATTCTCGTTGATATTTTCCTATCACAAACTTAATGTCACCCTAAAGCAGGTATTATATTCAGAGAATCCATTCAAAAAGATAATATATTGTTTGAAGACAGAATTATGCTCCGTGATGGGGAAGTTTATCATGATTGTGCCTCCGTAGAGTTTCAAAAGTTGCCGTCGTATCAGATAACAGGTAACAGATGACAGCCACAGTGTGTGCGTATATTTTATACAGATTCTTGATCATCTTTAATCTCTGTCACATGAGTCAGTTTGAGATCCAATCTCACCACAGTTAGCACTAACAAAAGTGACTTCACCTCTCCAGTGTCTTTGGTTGAGTCCTGAACTCGGTTATCATCTGTCTGGAGTTTCATGTCTTCTCAGGGTTGCCTCCTGACGTTAGGTGAAAAAAGCTCCACTAAATGTGAACTAGGTGTGAACTAGGTGTGAACAGGGGTGCGAATGGTGCCATGTGACCAAACCCAGACATTCCATCCATGAAGTATTGTTTTACTGAAGATGAATAAATGACCTCATCCACATACACCTTCTCTTATGACCTTTTCTCACATGGCACACAGCTTTTCTTTGTAAATCCTACACAATGTGCACAGTTTGTTGCATCTCACCCACAGATTATTCATGCACTGTTTGTTCAGTCCCTGATTTAGGTTCCCTATGTTTGGAAATATTATGCCTTTTTTTTAATCTACTATAAAATAAGCAGGTAGATAGACATCTATACTGGGATTGATGTTCATTTTCAGCAATTATTAAAAAATGCAAAAAAGTTTATTGTTTCTTTAAAAGGAAGGTAATGCTACTTTAAACATCTTGTAGTATATTTTAAGAGATAACGTGGTATGATGTTCGCATTGTAACACTTTCCATCATTATCATCTCTTTATATCTTTGAATTTCCACACTATTTCTTCAAATTAAATCTTTTTTCTCCTTTAGTCGAAATTTATTGATGTGTATCTCATTTCACACAGTTCTGCCACCTGTCCTGGTGCCTCGAAACAGCGAGTTCAATGCCAAGCTGTCCATGCTGCCACGTTTCCGCAACCCGCTGCACCAGACGGAGCCGCACATGCCCCACAACATTAAATACCCAGAATCGTTCACCCAGCAGCCGGCGGGCAACAGCTTACCGTTCGGCCCCAGCTCACCCTCCAACAGCTACCCCGGCTCACCCAACAGTGGCACGGCGAGCAGCACCACCACCACCAATACCACCTTCCCACACTCACCTGGCAGCTCTGAGCCCAGCAGCCCCTTCCAGATGCCAGGTAAGACTGATCCTCAGGATGGCGCAGTTTTTATAAATGCTAATGAGCATCACTGTGCTTTTTTACAGTGAGATTTTCAACGTTTTCTAACCATCGTTTTCTAACAGCAGATGTGGCAGTAATCACTTATTTATATCCTTGCCCTAATACATTACCGTTACTATAGTAACAACTTCAACAGGAACATTTTATTAGGAGGTTATAACTTGGCAAATCACTGTGGTATAAGAGGAACAAAACACTTTGGGTTGTGCTGTTCTAGGACAACAATCCACAACGTTGTGGTGCAATGCAGCCCAAAGTGAAGCGGCGGTACTGTTATCACTCCAGAGTTGATTGTTTTCCAATAACTGCATGTTCTGTTACTAAGACTGACTCGGGATTGTGTAGATCTTCGATTAAAGTTTGTGTGTCTGCTCACAGAAACTCCGCCGCCTGCGTATATGCCCCCAGAGGAGCCGATGACACAGGACTGTCCCCAGCCAATGGACACCAATCTGCTGGCCCCCAACCTGCCTGCAGAGATCAACAACAGGACAGGTACGCACACACACACACACACACACACACACACACACACACACCCACACACACACACAGCCCATACCATTCATCACCTCTGCTGGACATCATCCTCTTGAACTTTCGCACTACAGGTGCAGGAAGACACGCACACACACACACACACACATGTGCATAAACATGTGCAGACATAGTGTGCAGACATAGTGTAGTATTTCTACACACATCCACTTCATCCTTTCCAGACAATTCTACAGTACAAACTGTGTCTCATGGATCTGCTTTTACCAAATCAATATTTAAATAGATATCAATATTTAAATAAATTCTATAACAATAGTAGAATAAATTAGCATGTCACTAGTAAGCAGACTGGACTGTCATCTGTTCAGCTTTCTCTTTGTGTCCTACACGTGTCCCTTTCTCACTGTGCACTGCAGCATGGTACCATAATAAACCCATCCACTTTTGTGTGGTCATTGAGTGAGCATAAGTTACCTGAGCTGAATTTGTCTGAAAGTCTGTTTACAGCATGATGAAGTTAATATCCATATTCTGATAAATTATGTCACAATACTCTGTGCCTAGATATCTTGATTATTGTGTATTGTTTTAAAATACCAATTACATATTCTGATTGGACATTTTGTGCTGTTTTATATATCTAAAATTGTAAAATATTCATATTTTTTTTACTGATTTTATTATTATTATTATTATTATTATTATTATTATTATTATTATTGTTTTTTGGTTTGTTAAAAAGTTCTATACAGTTTTAAATCTTTAAAAAAATTAAATGTTAGCATTTTTTTTTTTTTACAGATTTCTTTTAGTTTTTCCTCCTTTTCAGTGTTTATTTTAATTAATTACTAATAATACCTATATAATAATATATATATTATTAAATCTTTTTATAATTTGCACTTATTCTTTTAGAATCTAAAGTGGGGGGCATTGGTGGCTCAGTGGTAGGTTTCTCGCCTATCATGCGGAAGGCCCGGGTTCGATTCCCAGCCACTGGATGCAGTGCCGGTCCCAAGCCCGGAAAAATGGGAGGGTTGCGGCAGGAAGGGCATCCGGCGTAAAACGTTTGCCAAGTTGATGTGCGGACCAGTTGGTCTGCTGTGGCGACCCCGAACAGGGAGCAGCCGAAAGCAACTTCTTCTTTTACTAATAATACCTATATAACTACTATATTAAACGGTTTTTATTAAACTTAACAAACAGGAACAGCTGGATGACAGATTGTTGATCGGTTAAATATGATTATCATGAGTCGTTACTTGAGTCAGGCAATGGTTATTCTGGGGAAAAAATAAAGTGATGTGCCCTTAACGCAACTATCCAAGCTCTCTTAAGAGAAATCACTGCAATATGTGAAATCATGTGGTGGAGAATTGGCTGATCTTATGATCATGCCTATACAAAAAAGATATAAACACTAATAAATAGGCAAAATGTTACTAAACAGTGTGACTGAAGTTGGTGTGTGATTTTATTTACAGTTAAATGGCTCCCTGAATTGCAATCTAGACAGTAGAATAATGCCATGGAAAAGTAGCTGTATGGTTCAGTGCACGAAGGCATGGAGTTTTTTAGTGAATTTGAGTGGAGTGGGAATGTTGGGATCCGAGATCAAGCTGCATCCTGTGTAGCTGTGTTGGGATCTGCCTCATTGTGATAGTAATGATGGGAAAGGGGTAGACAAAACACACCTGCTACTCAGTGCCACCCGGCTCAGGAAGCAGAGGAGAGCCATGTGCTGGATAAACACACTTCAGCTCTCTCTCTCTCTCTCTCTCTCTCTCTCTCTCTCTCTCTCTCTCAGAGGAGGAGGAAGAGGAGGGACGAGGGCAGACATGGGTCACAACACAAACACACGCGTTCATCCAATATTCTCCACCGGTGCTCACACAGCTAATCACTGTATGCATCAATGTATGTAATCTAATCAAAGCTCTGATCACACAGCTGTATTAACTAATACAAAAGCTATTCACGCACCAGACTCCGTATCTGAATAGCTTTTGTGTTTCGTTAATACAGCCGTGTGATCAGAGCCCTAATTAGATCATCTACATCAGTGATAATTTGATTAGAATATGATCAGATATGTCAGTTTGGAGATGTTGACATAGCGTCTTATTAAGTTAGATTTCAGCCCGGATTATTTACACGAGCTCAGATTCATATTCAGCTGCGGATTTTTAACGTCATTTATTGAATTCACGGTTCTTCATGTTGTCTTTTATTTGTAGTGAAATGGTTTTTCTTAGCTACTCGTCCCACAGTGCAACAATGAACAACAAACAATATATTATAATACAATATAGAAGAAAAGGCATATAATAAAATATGATAGACATGGAATAAAATACACCAATCAGCCATAACATTATGAGCAGTGAGAGGTGAAGTTAATAACACTGATGATCTCCTCATCATGGCACCTGTTAGTGGGTGGGATATATTAGGCAGCAAGTGAAGATTTTGTTCTCAAAGTTGATGTGTTAGAAGCAGGGAAAATGGGCAAGGGTAAGGATTTGAGCGAGTTTGACAAGGGCCAAATTGTGATGGCTAGACCACTGGATCAGAGCATCTCCAAAACTGCAGCTCTTGTGGGGTGTTCCCGGTCTGCAGTGGTCAGTATCTATCAAAAGTAGCCTTTAAGTCCTGTAAGTTGCGAGGTGGGGCCCATGGAGGCATCAACATCTTGGTGCCAAATACCACAAGCACACCAACAGTCAGGGCTGTTTTGGCAGCAAAAGGAGGACCAACACAATATTAGACAGGTGGTCATAATGTTATGCCTGATCGATGTATACCATAACACAACTTATGAATGTAATGGAATGTATGCAAAAAATACATAATCGAAAATTGTTACCCGAGAGCACTTCTTCTTTTATGACTGATACAAAGCACTAACACTGGAGACTCCTTCCATAAATGTTAGATTTAGTTAGAACTTCACCATATCAGTGATTACACAGTTTGTGTAATATTAATCAAAGGTTATCTGGCATGAATTCTGACTGATCAGAGTTAAGAATTTAACACCTCTGTGGTGTAAATCTTCTATCTATCTATCTATCTATCTATCTATCTATACTGAAATGAGAAGTCATTATGCCATGTCTCTGTGTGCAGATGTGCATTCAGTGGCCTATGCAGAACCCAAGCACTGGTGCTCCATCGTGTACTACGAGCTAAATAACCGGGTCGGAGAGGCCTTCCTGGCGTCCTCGACCAGCGTCCTGGTGGATGGCTTCACCGACCCGTCCAACAACCGCAACCGCTTCTGCCTGGGCCTGCTGTCCAACGTCAACCGCAACTCCACCATCGAGAACACGCGCAGGCACATTGGCAAAGGTACGAAACAGAGATGCTGTGTATGTTACGGATACGTGTTCGGTTTTCCGTGTGGTTTACCTTACGAAGCAGTTTATCAGCTCCTGCAAACTGATAATATAGATTAATGTTACTCGCTCCGCTTCCTGGAGGTGTACTGCGTAGCCCGATTTCAATCGATCAACAAATTCCCATCAGGATCATACTACACCGTCCCAGTATCTGAAAAGACGAAGACACAAAATACTACAGAGTGATGTTCTTCACTTTGCTTAGACTGTAGCTACATTTGCTATGCATGTGCTTTGCTTAATTATAACAATGAGTAAAAAAAATTGTTCATAGTTATAAATTCAGATAGTTTTAAGCCCAATCATATTAAAAGGCAGACCTCGTTTTTGTCATTTTTTATTGTAAATAAATCCTAAGATTAGCTAAATTATGCTTATTAGTTTATAGGCGTCTTATAGTATATACTGTATTCATTGTTCTACAGTAAGAGGAGCAGTGAGTTCAATCTAAATCCACAGTGTCCTGATATGTTCCAGCCAATCAGAAACAAGAATTCATAATAATGATGGTATGAGATATATAATAATTATAAAAAGATTTGTACTAGGTGTTGAATTAATTGAACTAAAACTGGACAGAGTGTTTTGTTACGGGAAAATAATCAGTGATGGAGCCATGCATTTCTTTGTTAAAGAACGACGTCATACTTTTTAAAAATCTATTTATAGCTACATGCAACAGGTTCCTGTAATTACATACATTATAGTAGCTATAAACAGTCTGTTTTCTGTCAATTTATGTTAATAACACAAAAAAATGCAGCTTGTTAAATGACAGAAACTGGAAAGTGGTTAAAGTCTTAAATCCTGATGTTTTTTCATTAATTACTGACTACTACAAAATGATGACGCTCCTTCCTTAAAGAAAACTGCACTATACTGATTATATTTTATTTTTGTTAGACACAATTTTTTTTTAATTAATCACAACTGGAACTAATGTTAGAGCTGCTTTCTGACCAATCAGAATAGAGAATTCACCAGCACTGCGTTACCATAATTACTGACCACACTAAATCAGTTTTTGTGAAGTTCTAACAAATTTGGATGTTTTCGTGGCAGGCGTGCACTTGTACTATGTAGGAGGCGAGGTGTACGCCGAGTGCCTGAGCGACAGCAGCATCTTTGTGCAGAGCCGCAACTGTAACTACCACCACGGCTTCCACCCCACCACTGTGTGCAAGATCCCTAGCGGCTGCAGCCTCAAGATTTTCAACAACCAGGAGTTCGCCGAGCTGCTCGCCCAGTCGGTCAACCACGGCTTCGAGGCCGTGTACGAGCTCACCAAGATGTGCACTATTCGCATGAGCTTCGTCAAGGTAGCGTGGATGTCTTAGCGTGTTCACTTCACCTCAGTATGAAAACTCAAGCCTAATGGCTGTAATTAATCAGCGGAAATGCAGTTCCACGCCAATACCAAGGTCTCATTTTGATGTATTCTCATGTAAATGACCTCTAGTAATGGAATTTTAAACTGACTAATCAAATTCACATCGCAGAGTTAAAGTGTCTGCTCTGCATGTTAGAAAAGACTGAGGAGTTAGGGAATATGTTTGGGTTTTAAATAAGAAAAAAAACTTGACATTTAAAAATACATGCTTGGAGATTAAAAAATAAAAATACACCCCCCCCATTTTACCGTTTGTAATTTTTCTTTCTGTTTAATTTTTTTTTTAAAATCATTCATTAATGCATTCTTGGTTTCAGCTTTAATTACACATCTGTTTGCCTGTTGGATTGTTTATCTCATTAACTCACTTTAACTCTACAATGTAGAATGAAAAATTTAGGTTTCCAGTTGATTTATTTTACTTATTTGCAATTTATCTATCTATCTATCTATCTATCTATCTATCTATCTATCTATCTATCTATCTATCTATCTATCTATCTATCTATCTATCTATCTATCTATCTATCTATCTGTCTGTCTGTCTGTCTATCGATCTATCGATCTGCCTTTTTAGCTGTCTGTCTGTCTCTGTCTTTCTTTCTTTCTTTCTTTCTTTCTTTCTATCTGTCTGTATGTCTATCTATCTATCTGTCTGTCTTTTTAGCTGTCTGTCTGTCTCTGTCTTTCTTTCTTTCTGTCTGTCTATCTATCTATCTTTTTAGCTGTCTTTCTTCCTTTCTTTATTTCTATCTATCTATCTATCTATCTATCTATCTATCTAGCTATTTTTCCATCTATCTATCTATCTATCTATCTATCTATCTATCTATCTATCTATCTATCTATCTATCTATCTATCTATCTATCTATCTATCTATCTATTTTCCCTCATCTATCTATCTATCTATCTATCTATCTATCTATCTATCTATCTATCTATCTGTCTGTCTTTAGCTGTCTGTCTGTCTCTATCTTTCTTTCTTTCTATCCGTCTGTCTATCTATCTATCTGTCTGTCTGTCTTTTTAGCTGTCTGTCTGTCTCTGTCTTTCTTTCTATCTGTCTATCTATCTATCTTTTTAGCTGTCTGTCTTACTTCCTTTCTTTATTTCTATCTATCTATCTATCTATCTATCTATCTATCTATCTATCTATCTATCTATCTATCTATCTGCCTTTTTTATCCATCTATCTTTCCATCTGTCTGTATGTCTGTCTATCTATCTAGCTGTCTGTCTTTAGCTGTCTGTCTGTCTCTATTTTTCTTTCTTTTTGTCCATCTGTCTGTCTGTCTATCTATCTATATATCTATCTATATATCTATCTATCTGTCTGTCTGTCTGTCTTTTAGCTGTCTGTCTGTCTCTGTCTTTCTTTCTTTCTTTCTTTCTTTCTTTCTCTATCTATCTATCTTTATTTTATTTTTTTTAATTTTATATCCCTTTATCCCATTTGCCACTTCATTAGTGAAGAATTAAGTAGAATTAAAAAAAAAAAAAAATTTTACTTTCATAACTATTTAATATATTTCATGCATTACTGCATGTAGACAGAAATGAATAATAATGAATCTTAGACATTTATGATGTTGCAGTGTGTACAGATGTGCTAATGTTGATTTGCAGGGCTGGGGAGCTGAATACCATCGGCAGGATGTGACCAGCACCCCCTGCTGGATCGAGATCCACCTCCACGGACCGCTGCAGTGGCTGGACAAGGTTCTCACACAGATGGGATCTCCTCACAACCCCATCTCCTCCGTGTCCTAAACACTACGCCTCCTGGTATCCGTGGAGACGTGCTGGTGGAGAGGAGAGGAAGTGGGGTTAATGATGGGGTTATGGGGCAGGGCGGTTGTATATGATTCAACTGGCAGCGGGCAAAAGTAGCCAGTCAGTCAGTGAACATCTGGAAGATACTTGATAACTCTGTGTGACCAATCGTATTCATTGATGAGGGCATCGTACTCGTTGCAAGTATCCTCCATCGGTCTTGTGACAGCAGGCGCTTTCCTATTTCACATTTTCTCCTTTCTTTTCTTTTTTTTTTTTTCGTTTGCAAAAATACGTCAGTATTCCATCAAAGGGGGGGATTTGTGTAGGTACAATAGAGGGGTTATGCGACGCGACTGACCTGCTTAGAGATAAAAAGTCGATAATTGTAGACATGATGCATCTGATGAACTTTCTAGAAAGTGTCTGTGCTGTGTAGAGCAGAATGTATTACCATTTTTATGCTCTTTTTGTTTTTTTGCAAGAAAATGTAGCAAAAATGAGAAAAAAAATCTAGCGAAGGTAAAAAAAAAATGTGGAGGTGAGTAATCAAACGTGTTGTAAGGGGAAAACAATATGCAGATTAAACGGCATGATGTTCGTAGAGTAGGAGCGCATAGGCAGACTGGAAAGACTGCATCCAGCTGATTACAGATGATTTTTAAAGATAGTGTAAAAAGTAGATGTACTGATTGTTAGAGAAAATGCTATGCAGTCTGTTTTCATTATTATTTTATTTTCACCCCAGTATAATTTTAACAGATAAGAGTAATAAGTATGGGAGAAGAGGCAAAAGGCAAGCACTGGTCATCTAATTCCTAATGGAAATGTGTCCCTCTTTTCTTTTTTTTTTTTTACTAAACCTTTAGAATAATGAATGAAAGACACCAAAGTCTGTTCTCATTAATGAAAATGAAATCACGCTAAACGACACACACAGCTCCAGCAGATTGCTCTTGAGAAGCAGGTGATAAATTTCCTCAGCGTGAAGTGCAGCTTAGAAGGAGGTTCAGTCTTTTACATTACATGTTCATCAACAAAAATGCCGTTAATTACGAAGCTTCTTAAGCAAATTAATGAAACAAAGACCAGAATTAATCCCAGCATGGAATTACCGAGTAATGTTTTAATATGCTAATCACAGCATGATACGGTGAAGTTAAATTGCTAAGTGGATGCCGGAGAGTTGTAGAAGCGAGAGTCAGTCGTACATTTTAATATAACCACGTTAATGTTAGTAATGCGGTAAAAAAAGACATCTTGCTTTTCAAACCCGTCTTTTTCTCATCCAACTCATGCAGTAAATCTCCAGTGTTTCTTCTGATGTCACTGCTGAGCTCTGACTGCTGTTTAGCTTTCAACACGAAATACGTATGTATGTATATATATATATATATATATATATATATATATATATATATATATAATTGCACGATTATGATTGGTTCATCCTGTTTTTCTCACCATAGCAACTGCTATAATAAAATAATTAACTAAGATTAAACAAGCTGATGTTTAACTACAGAGCAATTGCCTGGTTATGAACATCACAACAAAAACAAAACTGTGGGGGGAAAAATATCCTCAAATCATCTAATTACTGATTGATTTGAATGAAAATGCAAAAGAATAAGATTCAGGGCAGTCATGATAAATTCCATATTTTCTTGGGGTTATTTCTAAAATATTGACATGATCTCAAATATCCTGTTGTTACATGTGAGGAACGTTGATGGACGTGTTCCTGATACAGATACAATGACCAAAAATCCCCAAAAGACATGCAATATTAAAGCTGGACTTGTTTTTAAGGATCATGAGTTCAAATCCTAACAATGTGACAACCATCAGTGCAAATTGGCCAAGACAGCAAAATCAGCCATGCTCTCGTGGTGGGAGGGGCATGTTCTCTGTCACCTGTCAATCACAGCGAGAGAGAAAAATAGGAGGGAAAATCCAAAAATTTAAAATACAATTGTTGTAAGTTTCTCTAAACAGTTTTTCACCAAGATCCTAAAATAATATTGAATATTATTATTAGACAACTTATTATAAATATAAATGGGAATAATTAATAAGAATGAATTAAAAAAAGTTCAAAAGTTTGCTTGTAACTGCGTAACATAAGAATTATGTTTTTTTTTTGTTTTTTTTTTAATCAAATCCGGACTGCTTTTTTATTCCTCTTAAACCACAACAGTTAGTGGTTTTTCTTACACCAAGAACGCCAAACCTTATTTTTTTTTATTTATTTTATAGTTACGTCGTATGTCTGTGAGACAAATTAGCTCCGAGTGTCACTTTCATTTTAGCATTGTCACTACTCGATCCGCATCGGAAACACGATTTGTACTGCGCATGTGCGGAAACTCGGGTTTTGTACTGCGCATGTGCGGAAACTCGGGTTTTGTACTGCGCATGTGCGAAATTGCTGCCAATTACAATTGTAACGGTGTTAGGGTCGATCCGTACCGGAAACACGATTTGTACTGCACATGCGCAGTACAAATCGTGACAACAACTAATGTTATAACGTGTTGCTGTAATTTCGCGCATGCGCAGTACAAATCGACTTTACGGCCCAGATCAAGTAGTGACAAGCATTTTTTCACAAGAGACGTCTGATGAAAACCGGAAGTAGCTCCGGAAACAGTTAGAATTCGGGTTCATAAAATACTTTTTTTGATAACATCTATAAATTTGTCCTGAATCCTGACACACTCCATATTTTCATATATTTCTATTCCAATAAATTTTTCGTTGTTGTTTTTTTTTTGTCATTTCTTTTTGCTGCAATCATCTAATGCTCACAGACACCAAAATGCATCAGACACCAAATCCATGTTTACCCCTCCATGGATTTTACCACATATAAATATTTTTTAAATAAATAAATACAAATGACGCATTTCAGTGGACATTTGAGCTCAATACCTTCTGATCACGAACACACAGCAGCTGTTTAACTGTCACTTCACTCTCAATCAGTGTGAAAGCAAATCCTCCAAATGAATTTCTTGTGAATTTGGAAATTTTTTAGTCCAAGCCAAACACATTCTAACATGAAGCCTATGATACTTTATTACTGAGTTATTCATCATTAAAGCTGCAGTGATTCTTGCCTCTTTTTTAAAAGTATTTTAAAGAAAGGAAAAACAACTGATTTAATTCGGTTAATTTCTAAAAAGCACTATTTTATTTTTTATTTGTAAAAAAAAAAATTATATTTGTGATTGCCTTTCATTATTTTTACTCAAGAGAAATCCCATCTGCTGTTTTTTTTTTGTTTGTTTGTTTGTTTGTGTTTTTGTTTTGTTTTTTTAAAGAAAGTATTGTCATTCTGTTGTATGTGCATTTTCACATGTGGCTTTGTGTCTTTGTTTGTGTCTTTTCTTTCTTTCTTTCTTTCTTTCTTTCTTTCTTTCTTTCTTTCTTTCTTTCTTTCTTTCTTCCTTTCTTTCTTCCTTTCTTTCTTTCTTTCCCTTTCTTTCTTTCTTTCTCTTTTTTTCTTTCTTTCTTTCTTTCTTTCTTTCTTTCTTTCTTTCTTTCTTTCTTTCTTTCTTTCTTTCTTTCTTTCTTTTTTTGTGCTGTTGTTGCTGTGTAGTGTTTTCCAGAAAGCAGTTTTAGCCATGCATATCAGAACTCTCTACTGGAAGATACAATAATAAAATTGTTTCAGTATCACAGACTTGAAGCGTCTTCTTTTAAAAATCCAGCACGGAACAATGTACAAAGTCTCCTCTTTTTACTCTATGGATCTTTTTATGTTTTATTTCTTTAATGTTTAAATGTTGGGAAAGTAAATAAAACTTTTTTTTTTAATTAAATCATTAAGAAAAAGGTTATAGGGTACGAAGGTTCTAGTAGTGCAAACGTACACACACACAGTATTTACACACTAACAGGTGAATATTTTTCCCCTGATTTCAACTGCTTTCACTCTGGCACACTGCCCCCTCAGGCATGTGGTGGTACTGCATGATTTCTGCATGATTTTATTCCCCCATAAGACTAAACTATAAATTCATGTTAAAAGCGTTTAAATGTTATGCTCAACACATTACAGTACAGCTATTGAAATAAAGTCTATGGATATAAATTGTTTTTAATGAGATCAGAAATCCTACATGAATATTACACGTGCAGTGTCTTTGCAGTTAAGACAGTTAAGACAAATCAATCGGTTGGTACTAATGCTGAAGAAATGAAATATAAAAATGATGTTTTCCCATTTATAGTTTACCATTGAACAATAATAATAATAATAACAGCAATAATAATAATTTAATGTAATAGTTATAAATAAAACGATTAATTATTTAATTACTAATAATATTTTTTATTATTATTATTTAATCTTACATTTAATCATTTAATTTTATTTACAATTTTTCGATCTCGGTTGAAGCTGAGGTACTTTCGTTTTAAAACCAGACTTTTATTATGGAAAAGGAAAAAAAAGCGACTTCAGGACGCGACCCGGAAGAGAAAGTTAGCCCTCTTGTCCCTCGTGTTGGTAGTCAATGATAATGGCTGGATCTCAAATAACTCGTCACTCCCTCTGACTATGCACTAAACAGGGATTGAAATAACGGAGTTTCTCACCTTATCTAGGGCATTTGGT
Organism: Hemibagrus guttatus; assembly: GCA_033459395.1. Classification (NCBI taxonomy): domain Eukaryota; kingdom Metazoa; phylum Chordata; class Actinopteri; order Siluriformes; family Bagridae; genus Hemibagrus; species Hemibagrus guttatus. Next base: position 28,346,250 of record JAUCMX010000002.1, read on the forward strand.
CCGGGTTGTGGCGGTGTTTGGGATGCGTCCGCTGATTCAACGAGACACGGAGGTAGTGAAGCGGTATGCTCTGGCTTTAAGTGAATAATGTTATCGAGGAAGATGTTAGTGGAATGAGAGAGAGAGAGAGAGTGTTTGTGAAAGGTAAGGAGTCGGTGTTAAAGGATATCTGAGTATTAGTGAGTGTCATGAGTGAATAAAGAGGTTAAAATCATTATTTAAGAGCAGTGACTTACAGCACACATGTTTACAACACCTTTATAAAATACATGTTTAGAATAAAATACGTCAAAAGTCTTATCTAAAATACAGTTTAGTTAATAAAGACAATTATTAGACTAAAGTATTATTTAACCGTAAAATAAACACAGAAAATATTAATACTGTTATATAATGGGTAAGTGTTAGAATTATTAGTGTTTGTTTTCTGTCTATTTATTTCTTTTCTTTTCTTTTTAAGCTTAAAACAACTTCAGACTGTCTTATATTTATATTGCTTTAATTTTTCTGTTAGATAGATAGATAGATAGATAGATAGATAGATAGATAGATAGATAGATAGATATCACTGTTATAGGTCAGTAAAGGTCAGAATGTTTATTTGCATATCTATCTCTGCTTCAAAACACTTATAATGATTAATATTATATTTTTAATATACTAATTAAAAGGATTAAAATAATAGATTTCTTTTATAAAAAAAAAAGTTTCACATTGGTTTCAGTCATATATATATATATATATATATAGTGTGTGTGTGTATATATATATATGTGTGTGTGTATATATATATATGTGTGTGTATATATATATATATATATATATATATATATATGTATATATATATATATATATATATATGTGTGTTTAATATTTCATATCTAGATATAATATATATTTTATATATATCTGTATATATAAGATATCATATAAAGTTTTTAAAACTCTAGAGCACAGATAACAATCCATAAAGTGTTAAACAAACTAAAAACTAGTGAAAATAAATAAGATGCTAAATGGATAAATAAATAAATAAATAAATAAATAAATAAATAAATAAATAAATAAATAAATGTGATCATGCTTACATTTTTTGTTACTTTAAAAAAAATTATTATTGCTTGCTTTTTTTCTTTTTTCTTTTTTTTTTTATAGTTAAATAAAGTTTGTGTTGTTTGTTCATTTTAACATTCGGTGTTTTATTACCAGTGCTGGTTTTTATTTTATTCTTTAAAAAATATTACTTCCTGTTTTAAATATTACTTCTTAAAAGAAAGAAAAGAAACAAACATTTATAATCTAATAATGACCAAAATACAAACTTAAATCATTTCATTTAAAAGATGTAACAAACAAACAAATAAATAAGTAAATAAATGTGTGGATTTTTTAATGTCACTCTCATTTAAACATATTACTTCCTGTTTTTGTTTTAAACCTAAAACACAGAGTAAGGCTCTGTGTTAAATAACTATAGCAAATGAATATCTTTGAAAACTCACTCCACTCCTCGATTCCTCTCCTCTTTTTGTCCCACAGTCTCCGTGTCTGAGGCTCTTCATCACAGTGTCATGGCTCCAGCTGGCCTCCTCCCGTTTCTACACCATATCAGGACTCTGAGCTCAGCCTCAGTTAAACATTCCTCCCAAATCCTTCACAGGACCAGCGCAGAGTTGCATCATGGACCTGTCTATGTCCTGTTCCACCGGAGGAACGTGTCTACAGAGGAGACTTTGAGCCACAGAGTTTCTCATCTGACGGTCAGAGAGAGGACGGTGCTCGAACTGCTCTATGACGGACTGGTCAGTGGTCAGAGGTCATCTCTTGCTGAGAGTATAACGCTGGTGGAGACGCAGCATCCTCGGAAGAAGGAACTGGCCCAGGTGCTGCTGCAGAGAGTGCTGGCGTACCGACAAGAGCGCGAGAGGATCGCAGGAGGGAAACCGGTGGCCTTCAGAGTGGGTGAGTGAAAGATTCGGACTGGAGGGTTTAATTATTCAAATCCTCTTTAAACAGATCTCATTCAGATTAAATACATTCGACTTTAGAAAGTGATTTATCTTCATGTGCTCTTCCCATATACCCATCTTGTCTACCCTCCCCATCTGCCCTCCCCATCTACACACCCTATGTACCTTCCCCACGTACGCTCCCCATGTACCCTCCCTATGTTCCCTCCTCATCTACCTTTTCTGTGTGCACTCCCCATGTGCCCTCCCTATGTACCTTCCCCATGTACCCTCCCTATGTTCCCTCCTCATCTATCTTTTCTGTGTGCACTCCCCATGTGCCCTCCCTATGTACCTTCCCCATGTACCCTCCCTATGTACCCTCCTCATCTACCTTTTCTGTGTGCCTTCCCTATGTACCCTTATCCTCTTCATGTATCCTCCTTATTTACCCTCCTCATCTATCATCTTTGTGTACCCTTCACATTTACCCTCCCCATGTACCCTCCACATCTATCATCTTTGTGTACCCTCCCCATATACCCACCCTGTGCACCTTCCTTATCTACCTTCCCTGTATACCCGCTCCATGTACCCTCCATATATACCCTCCTTATCTACCATCATTATGTACAACCCCCCACATACCCACCCTGTGCATCCTCCTCATCTACAATTTCCATGTACCAACCTCAGGCACCTACCGGTTTTACCCTCCCTATGTATGCCTCAAGATCTAGTAGTATTCCTCCTCCAAAAGAGTGAAGCTTATTATAACAGCAAAGGAGAAATAAATCTGGAATGAGATGTTCAACAAGCACATTCCACAGGTGTAAAGGTCAGGTGTCCATAAACCTTTGTCCATGTAGTGTATTTTGCAGTAGGCCTGGGAATGTTTTGCAGTCCCCCGGGAGGAGCTGAGATCTGACTGAAGAGTCTGGACCGATATTCTCAGTCTGCTGACACTGCAGCTTCCAGGAAGAATTTTACACAGGAATAATCACAAAGATGGTGGCGTGGGTGTCTTTTCTGTGTAATAGCATGAGGTGGAATCTTGTCCCTCTAATAGTACAGTGCAGGTCTGGGTTTCAGGTCCCTGATACAGATATATAACTTTTTTTTTTAATCGTCTAATTCAAATGTGATTAGAGCTCAGAAATGTAGAAGTTTGAGGATCTCGCTGCATCTACAGCTACAGTATCTTCCATCATACTGAAGTTTACATTTACTCACATGGCAACGAGAACAGTGCAGAGGAGTGAGTGGGCAAGAAAGTCTGCAAAATACTCATTCAGTAAAATATCATGTTTGTGATTGCAGGTTTGTCTGGCCCTCCTGGCGCTGGGAAATCCTCCTTCATCGAAGTTCTGGGGAAAATGCTGACAGGAAAAGGCCACAAAGTGTCCGTGTTGGCTGTAGACCCTTCCTCATGCACTACAGGAGGTGAGCGCCACTACAGCACTGTGCTATAGACGGTATTTTTATACAGTCATGCCTAAAAACAATGATTTAAAAAAGCAAAGTCAGTGTGAAGGGCACTGTTCTGTCACAGGCTCACTGATGGGGGATAAGACACGGATGACGGAGCTCTCACGAGACATGAATGCCTTCATCCGACCATCACCATCTTCGGGCACGCTCGGTGGGGTAACGAGGACCACCAATGAAGCCATAGTCCTGTGTGAGGGAGCAGGATATGACATTGTGCTCGTAGAAACCGTGGGTAAGGATGTGTTTAATTACTGGGGATCATTTATCTGTCTCTGTATCTGTCTGTCTGTCTGTATGTTGGTCAGTCTGTCTGTCTGTCTGTCTATCTATTTATTTATTTATCCACATTTTCCATAAAACCATATTTTTTGCCTAGAATTCCCATTAATAAATGTGCAGATGGGGGGGGGGGGCACGGTGGCATGGTGGTTAGCACGTTTTCCTCACACCTCCAGGGTTGGGGGTTTGATTCCCGCCTCCGCCATGTGTGTGTGGAGTTTGCATGTTCTCCCCGTGCCTCGGGTTTTTTTTCCAGGTACTCCAGTTTCCTCCCCTGGTCCAAAGACATACATTATAGGTTGATTGGCATCTCTAAATTGTCTGTAGTGTGTGATTGTGTGAGTGAATGAGAGAGTGTGTGCCCTGTGATGGGTTGGCACTCCGTCCAGGGTGTATCCTGCCTTGATGCCCAATGACGCCTGAGATAGGCACAGGCTCCCCGTGACCCGAGCCCGAGAATAGATCGGATAAGCGGTAGACAATGAATGAATGAAATGTGCAGTTAATGTCTTTTTATTTTAATGTGACTGGATGTTTGTGTGTGTGTGTGTCTGTGTGTGTGTGTGTGTCCAGGTGTTGGACAGTCTGAATTTGCTGTGGCTGATATGGTAGACCTTTTTGTCCTGCTGATTCCGCCAGCAGGAGGCGATGAGCTGCAGGTTAACATTTCGCTTCATTTATTATTAATTTTAACACGATAAGATAATGAAACATCTCTAAAATTTCTCTCTCTCTCTCTCTCTCTCTCTCTCTTTATTTTGGGGAATACAGGGAATAAAAAGGGGTATCATTGAGAGAGCTGACCTGGTCGTGGTCACGAAGTCAGACGGTGATTTGGTCGTACCGGCACGCAGGATTCAAGCCGAGTACACAAGTGCGTTGAAGCTGCTCCGAAAGAAATCCAAAACCTGGACACCTAAAGTGCGTATCCTTGCAAGTGGGTCTTTATTTCTAAGACTTGTCTTTAATGTGTAACTTGCATAAGCAAGCGATAACATTTAAAATGCATGCATGAAGATACAGGTGAAGAGATTCAATTATTAGTTATCAGTGACATCAGCAACTTCAGTGGTGTTGTTGATGGTGCAAGACAGGCTGAGTTTGAGTATTTCAGAAACTCTTGGGAATTTCACACACAACAGGAGTCCGTAGAGTTTGTACAGAACGGTGCGGAAAACAATAAGCATCCCTGTTGAAGAGAGAGATTGGTTGATAGAAAGAATACAGTAACTCAAATAATCACTCATTATAACCGTCATGTACAGAAAAGCATCTCAATTATTTTGAACCTTGCGGTGGTTGGGCTACAACAGCAGAAGTCCATCAGAGTCTGCTCCTGTGAGCCAAGAAGAGGAACCTGAGACTACAGTGGGTAAAGAAAGATTGGAAGCACTTTGCCTGATCTTTACTCAGTTTAAATATTTTACACAACATTATAAATATTGATGGAAGTGAAGATCACCAGTGGCCTAGTGGCACTAGTCTTGGGATTTCTTCTAACAACCTTCCAGGCACTCCTCATATTCTCCTGATCCTTCTTCTTAATAATTTCTTTCTAATCTATTTTCTTCTCCCTGAAATGAAACCTACTTTTGTCTCTAACATAATTCATACTCGACATGATGAGTGAGGAGGTGATGTTTGGCTTGCTGTTCCTACCCTGTGGCCAGCAGGGGAGGCTGTTTCTTATCTTTAAACGCTTCTGCTCGGCACATGCGGTCCGCAGATGTCCGCCTGAGTCCGGAAACCGATCCTCGTCCAGAATACACTAAACATTCCCGGGCTGTTATTCAGTCTCCGCACCGACGACATTCCTGCCTGTGAATACTCGCCTTTATGCCAGGTCCAACTTTTTTAATTAACACTGTGGATCAGATGCCAGCAGCGCCAATCGACACGGCTAGCATTACACGTAACATTTTGCTAAACGACAGACTTTGGCGCAGCTCTGGTATCCTCGGTCCACCCCGATTCCTTCGCATTCTTCATCACACTGATTGAGCTTAGGGTTTCATGTATATAACATGCTGTAATGTCTAATTCCCAGCATGCTATGCTCTGCCTTTTGGACACTGGCACACAGCCCTTTGTCTTCTATCCCCACAGCAGTACATCTGCCTATTGGCAGCACGCCAGCGTGGCATTTCACTGATTAGAGGCCACCCACTCGCACGAGAGTCACTCACATCTTTGTCTCTATATCCACAGAGGGCTCTCAGTGCAGCATCCCTTTCACTCAGCCATATTGATTTTTTTTTTTCCCCTGCTCTGAAGACTTTCCAGCCTGTAGTTCATCACTCATTGAAAGCCAGAAGGCCTGTGTGGGTGCGCTTAACCTTCTTGCATGTCCAGCTTTATCAGCGTGTTTAAAGAAGGTATGAAATTTCTCCTCTGTCAAAGAATTTCTCTTGCATCGCTTTGTTGGATTGGATGTCTACATCCAACCTGCTCATACCGTATTTTTGACAGGTGAAAAATTCTTTCCTTCAACATAAGCATATGCAGATGTTCTGTACGTATTTTCTGTAAAAGTCCTCAGCTGAAGAGGGCTGAATCTTCAAATCAATATTTCATTTCCACTCAGAGCCTTGAAAAATTTTGTGTGAAAAATCCTCTTTTGTTTTGGTGCAAGCTACTGTCGAAGAAATGATGAAACACTCCACCATATATTTCAGTTACAACTCCTCTATTTCCGAATTCAAGAACTTTTTCCCGTGCACGAGCATCCTTATACAGCAAAATACGATTACGTTCAAGCGCATTGCCTGCACACTTCACTAGAAATGCGTAGAAAAGTTGAACTTGTGTAAAGGATTTGGCTGAGAAGTAAATTCCCACAGGACTTTTGATAGATTTGATGCTACAGATTTATTAATCAGCTCCTCCAGGAGTTTTTTTTTTGAGATTGTTATGGCTAAAACATGTGATTTTGCTGTGGGTTTTAAAAACTTTTTTTTTCCTACTTGTTATTTAGTGAAAAACTACTTGAAAAACTTCCAAGCACAGGATTCTTTTTTTTTTTTTGTAAATTCCTACCAGTGATGACACGCATCTAATGAAGATAAAGATCCTTAACCCTCCAAAGAACCCTTGAAAAAGTCATGAGTCCATGTTGTAGGAATAATATGATTCTCTCTCTCTCTCTCTCTCTCAGGTGGTCCGAGTATCCGCTCAGACAGGACAGGGTGTACCCGAGCTCTGGGGCATCATGCTGCAGTATCGTGACGTCATGTTGTACAGCGGTGAGCTGCAAACCCGCAGGCGTGAGCAGCAGAAAGTCTGGCTGTGGAGCCTGATCCAGGAAAACGCCCTGCGCCATTTTCAGGAACATCCAGAGGTTCAAGCGGCGCTGCCCGAGCTGGAGCGCAGGGTGGCACAAGGAGACGTCTCTCCCGGACTGGCAGCCGACCTCCTGCTGAGAGCCTTTAGGACCACACAGTAACACAAAGCCCATTTCATACAGAAGTGTAGAAGTAATACAAGAGAAATCAATCCTGACGCTGGTTTTACTGGTTTAAATATTCAATATTTGGGTTGATGTAATCGCTGTGCAGATTGCAGCTCTCTTTGCTCACATCTGATTGAGCTCATGAAGCAGAGGTGGACAAATCATCATAAAAGTAGTAAAAGCTCAAGGGTGATGCCTACGTCCCTGGCCCAGAAACCTAATCGATAAGGTGGTAGATAACAATATAATAATAAAAGGAGAGCTAGTTAGTTAGATACAGTGGAACCTCAGCACATGAATGCCCTCCATTATGAATTTCGCCTTAAGAATTGAAATTTTGCAAGAAATTTGCATCGGCATATGAAGCATTTTTGTCATACGAACTATCTGAACCGAATGCTGGCTAAGTTGCGTGTACGTCCAAGAGCCCTTCAAAACTTGTGTGCGTCAGTGGAAAGTCAAGCGAAGCCAACCGAAGCGAGTTACGGAAAAAAATTTACGGATTTATTTTCAGTCAGCGAAAGCTGTTTTGCATTCAAAAGCTGGGTGTCTTTTTGTTGACAGATCGGTGGCCTGGCTGATCTGTTCTATTTTTAGCCCAAACTTGGTGGCACGACTTCCTGTGAGGACGCTTGACATGGAATGCTTGGCTTGGGTCAGTTCTTTGTAAGCAGCCATACAGTTTACATACGCTTCGTATTGGTCATATTGCTAATATTTTTGGGTGGCTGGAACGGATTATCTACATTTACATTATTTTTTTATGGGAAAATTCGTTCCGTAATACAAATTTTCACGTTAAGAACTCGCCTCCAGAACGAATTGCATTCGTATGCCGAGGTTCCACGGTAATTGCATTAATACTGGGGCAAATTCGTTTCTTCATACGAGACAACATAGTCATAGTGATTATCCTTTTCTTTAAGTTTCTAACATAGCATCTTGCTTCTGCCTTAAGAAATATTCAGCAAGTCGTTGGCCAGCGTTTTCACACTGCACATGAAAGCTATTCACTCAAGTATGAGTCTTTTATGTGTATATGAGTATATGGCAGATCTGCGCCTCGCAGCTAATTCTTAAAAAGATTGTATTTGTGTAATTGGTGCACACAAATTAACCTGCGCTGATGTGTGTATTGAAGAAGAAGGTGGGATTCTGGACACGTAGCGTACGCTGTAGTTGCAGTATTGTTACACCACCACAGAGAAAAAACGAACAGCGAGGTAATCATGTTGTCTCGGATGCTCGGGATCCTGATCTGTCCACCCTGCCCTGATCAACTGGTGTGTTACTGTGGAGCACATTTTGTGACTTTGCCGCATTACAATGTCTGTAAAAATGAAGATAACTCTTAGAAAGCTCATATTTGAGGCGAGGTGCTAAAACATAATCCAGATACAAACACAATCCTTTCAACTGAAAGCATTTTATAGAGGTTTGTCCCTCCAGTGTTGACACCTCATATCATATTTGTGAACTCTATGCGAAGGAAAATGAATGAATGAGTTAAAATGGGAAAATTTAATATACTTCTCTGATTATTGCTTTATATACTGTATCAGAACTGTGACACTCTTACATTATGTCGGGTTTTAATGATTGCTGTATTTTAATTATTTGACCAAGATAAAAAGATGTAGAAGTGAATTAAATAATACGTTTAAACGTTCTATAATTTGATCCTTTTTATCCAGGGTTTTAATACACATTATTCAAATAGCATGCTATAAATTAATTCATAATCATCATCATGATCTCTTTTTTTCCCCCATTTTCGTCTCAAGAGGTTTGTCACATTTCTTTTCAGCACTGAAGATCTGCATCTTTTGAAAAGATGAATATAAATAGACAGATAATTGTCCTTGAAGAGGTTTTTATTTAAAAAAGGATCCTATCCACTACATTTTATATAGTGTGTGTGACTGTCGCTGTTTATAAACACTGGTTGCTCTAGTTAATATGGAAGCACATTTACACTGTTGTTGCATGTTTAAAGGCGCTGTTTGTCACTTTTACAGCCCTCTCTGCTGCCTGTGAGGCATAAAACATCACCATTCGTTCTAGTCTCCGTTTCCTCCATTTGATTCTCTTGATTTCTTAGCTTCTGTGTTTTCGATGGGGGCGGAGCTAATTTCCAGGCCATAAAAATGTGAACAGAAGTGATCAATATTGTTATTTATATGTGTACAAAAACTTCAAACATGCCCTATTGTGCTGTTATCCATTATGCTGTTATAATCTTTTTGATTAATAAAGTTTAGTGCAAAAGTTTGTGCACCCTTCTTGTGAAACATGAGGTTTTTAAACAAGAGAAATTTGTAAAAAGTGTAAAGCAAAAATGTTCACCTCAAGCAAAAAAAAAAAAAAAAGTCTCTTGTAATGTCTTTGCTGATACTTGATTACTTAAATGATGGCCAATCATGTTGGTCGAGGATGAGACTTCATGACCATGTCTCCGGTTCACTGGTTCTCATTCCTTGGACCATTTTTGGTAGGTACTAACCACTGCACTTAATAGGGATTATATGCCATGAAAATAACCCAAAACTCTGTCTAATCTCCTTTATACAAAGTCACAATTGTGCCATATGGAGTAATAAATTTTATGATGCACTGTTGGATATTGATTTTATAACCAAGCTCTGATTGATACTTTCCCAGAATGTAGGTCTGGACTTTTGGTAGCTCCTTGTGCTTCACAATGCTGTTAGGTTTATTCCCTAACAAGCTCTGATGAACAGGAACAGATGTATTTAAATTGAGATCACATGACACTTGACACTAATTGTGCACTTGGGTACTCACTAATTATGTGACTTGTTTGCACCAATAGGCGTGAATACTTAGTAATCACCACTTTTCTGGGTTTTTTCTTTCTTTATTTAATAACTATAAGGTTTTGTTTCTATATTCAGTAATATGGTTTTATTTACTTTTCAGTCAAATTCTGTTCCAGGTTACAACACAACAAAATGCAGAAAAGGTTCATACTGCGAATACTTATGCAAGACATTGTAATTACCAGCTTTAGCATGTTGTATGTCTTCATATAGCCGTGATCTTGCTGTAATCTGACCTTTTAACTAGTGGAATTATTTCTCTGCCGACGCTAGATGGTGCCATCCGCTTGGACAGAGTGTTGGTCATTATGTAAATAAGGCTCTCTCTGCATGCCACAGCTGTGTGTCTCAGTCCGCAGTGGTGTGTGTCATGAGTGTAGTGTGCCACTGAGGTATGTGTGTGTGTGTGTGTGTCGTTAACCCTCCAGCTCCATTTCTACGCTATCACACTGGAGGGGGAAAAAGTGTGTCGTTGAACATTACCTCATAATGTTCGAGGTCTGTGTTTGGATGACCTTCTGCCTTGATTTTGCACTGATGAATACAGAACTGCACATGCATATGGCGATCTGTGCCTTTGTGCTACAAGCTGTGTGTGTGTGTGTGTGTGTGTGTGTGTGTGTGTCCTGTCTCTCATGCATGTGCCCTCTGTCTTATGACTCTATGCTGAATGCAGCGTGAATACTAATAAGCTCTTAAGGCCTAAGGACCTCCCTCACCATCAATCACACAGGAGCTTCATCTCTTGCTCTCAGGCTGTGAGTGGATCTAAAACTGGCAGGACTCGATTCATACAGAGCAATTTGTCTATCATGGTGTGTTATTATTTTTTTTACTTTGTATACTGTACATTTAAAATTTAGTCTGGTCAAAGCAGGGTGAGTATTTGGAGCGTGTTGGGGTTCTTTATGTACTAAAACTCTTCTAGAGCATGTTTCTCTTCTCTCTGTGAAGCTGGATCACATGGCTCTAAATCACCACATGGCCAACATCTGCAGAGAAATCACACATCAACTGTGTGATCATAAGGTTTTCACGTATGAATAATGTGAGAAAAACATGTGAGAGTACATTTCACCATATCATGCCCTGTAACTGTACATGTGAATTAAAGGAGTTGGGTATAAAGAATGAAATGTAGGGGAAAAATCACAAAATAAAGGAACGTAAAAATGAATAATGTAAAAATAATGTGAAAATAAATTAATCGTGTGGATTAAATTACATGCATACAAATGAATCGTGAGAACAAATAAGGTAAAACTGAATCGTGCAATGAGTCAAATGTGAAAATGAATCACATGGAAAAAATCAAATGGATGTCTTAAAATAATCATTTTTAATATTCTATTATGTCAATAAATGGATCACATATAAGAATCAAATGTCAAAAATGTATTATGTTAAAAATATGTTAAAATGAATCATTTGTTATATTCGGATAAAACAAATGAATCACATAAGAATCAAATGTCAAAAATGTATTATGTTAAAAATCATAAGAACAAATGAATCATTTGTCATATTCAGATAAAACAAATGAATCACATAGGAATCAAATGTCAAAAATGTATTATGTTAAAAATCATATGTTAAAATGAATCATTTGTTATACTCAGATAAAACAAATGAATCACATAAGAATCAAATGTCAAAAATGTATTGTGTTACAAATCATATGTTAAAATGAATCATTTGTAATATTCAAGTATGGCAATAAATGAATCATGTATAAGAATCAAATGTGAAAATGAATCTTGTAAAGATCAAGTGAAAAAAAGAACTGGGTATATAAGGTTTCTATTAAAATAATAATAATAATAATATGCACTCTGTGTGAGAAATGTATGAAACATTACATGTTTAAAAACTACACATACAAATTTGAATTTGTGGTGTGATTTTTCAGGAAGGGCTGTTCCAGTTGTGATTAGTATTAGAGCAGCACTAATCACAGTGAATAACTCTCCATTTGGAGTTAAATGGGGAAAAAAGCGTGACTGTTCTGTGTGTACAGTGTGTGGAGACTGGTCACGCTCTGAAGCCTGACAAAAGCCTCCATCTCCCTGCTGTGTTCGCTGTACACACTCTCTCTCTCTCTCTCTCTCTCTCTCTCTCTCTCTCTCTCTCTCTCTCTCTCTCTCTCTCTCTCTCTCTCTCTCTCACACTCACACTCACACACACACTCACTCACATTCACAGACACTGTGACTGCTCAACTGGCTGCCTGTCCACTTGTCTGTCTATCTCTCTCTCTCTCTCTCTCTCTCTCTCTCTCTCTCTCTCTCTCTCTCTCTCTCTCTCTCTTTCTCATGACAGATGAGTGTGTAAAGCATTTCCTCCAGGGTGGTGGGCTCTGTTTCGGGAGCTGAGCTGCTGCAAATGATCCTATGAGTACGAGCCTAATGGTGCTGGATTTGTGCTGCAGGAACGTTAGAAGACTGGAGCTTCGAAAAAGCTGAAACAGAGACCCAGTTTGGTTCCCTCTGGCCATGGCTGAGAATTAAATGATCAGTGTGGGGTTTTTTTGGGGTATTTTTACGACGTTAAGCATTCCGGCAATAGAAAGATCAACAGATTTTGTTACAGTTTCATTTTCATGCAAAACCTGACATGCCTGTAGGTGGTCAATGCGATAAGGCTTTATTAGTTGCCAAAGGAAAAGCTCGTCTTGCTAATGGTGTGTGTGTGTGTGTGTGTATCTCAATATCTCTGTAATTCTCCCGTCTGCCTCTGGGCTGTGTTTGAGTGCTGATCCCATAGAGGAAGCACTGGCGGGAATAATCAGAGTTTAACAGCGAGAGCAGCAGAACGCAGTAGACCTCTGGTAATGGATCTGAGTGAATAATTATTGCGAGGTACAGCTTTGGATGATGGTATCAAAAAAAAAAAAACAGATGAGTTCCACTGGATGACTCATTGGCATAAAAGAGAAGAGTGCCAGCGCTCAGTTAATGAATTCCATCTGGTCTGTATCGCAAAATCAGGGCTGGATCAGACTGGGGTCTCCCGGGTTGGCCTTTCCGAAAGCGAGCGAGTGAGAGAGAGAGAGAGAGAGAGAGAGAGAGAGAGAGAGAGAGAGAGAGAGAGAGAACAAACTTGTCTTTCCTTTGGTTCCACCCCCATATCTTTGATGTCAAAACTGCCCTCTTTAGACTGAGATATGTGCATTGTGGTCTTCTCATTTATCCTGGCAGCTCTTTCTCATTCACAACCATACCAAAGAATCTCAAGATGGCGCCCGGATCCTCCTCAGGCCACGGAACTCAATCCTTTATGATCCGCCCTCTAATTGCTCACTTTGCCAGTTTAAGAGAAAACAGCTGCTCCCTGAATGCAAAGCCAACACAAACCTTTCTTTGCGGGCCAGAACATCATCATACGTACACATTTTATATAAAAAAAAATAAATAATAATAAGCAAAGGAAGATCAGAGCATGGCAGCATGCCTGCTAAGGAGGTGAACAGGGTTCTCTGTGATGCATCGTTTCCCAAGTGGAAAAGGAGACATCAAGAGAGGCAGGTTGCCTCTGCGCCCCTTGCTTGGCTCCTTCATCTCTGTCTTGTAGGGATGATATAATAAAGCAGTGGACAGGGAGGAAGTGCATTGTGTGTCTCTCCCTCCTGGCCTTCCTTTCAAACATCATCTTTGTTTTGTGTATCTGGAGTGCCAGTCTAGTGACTTTGATCAGGTCAGGGGTTTCATCCCAGCTGAAAACTGTTGCCATCGTGCCCTTGAGCAAAACACCGAACCCCATGTTGCTCCATTTTTGGAAAGTGCAATCTGCTTTAGGCAAAAAGAATCATCTAAATCTGTTGACTGTATCTTACAGGTTAAAATACTCTAGGCTGTGATAAAATAATCTTTTCATTTGTAACCAGTAAAGTAAAACCTTCACTCTAGCTCACACTTGAACATGGTACATCTAGCTGTCTGGTAATGTTCAGTTCTCTTTGTTACGTCAAAGTGGTAAATTCCAGGGATAACACACCGGAGGTTGTGCTGTTGTAGGAAAATAATCAGTGTCTGGGTGGTGTGATGAGGCCTGATGTGGAGTGGAGTTACTGTTATCACCCCAAAGATGATTATTTTCCCATAACTGAAAATTCTGTCTCACATCTCCAGAGTTCCTGTCTCATACCTTCAGGGTTTCTAAAGACAGACAGACAACTAAGCAAACCAAAAGGTAGGTAGACTATATTGCCAAAAGTTTTGGTATATCTGCCTTTACATGCACATGAATGTAATATGGAGTTGACCCACCCTTTGCAGCTGTAATAGCTTCAACTCTTCTGGGAAGGTTTTCCACAAGGTTTAGGAATGTATTCACAGGAATTTTTGACCATTTCTCTAGAAGCGCATTTGTGAGGTCAGACGCTGATGTTGGATGAGAAGGCCTGGCTCGCAGTCTGCGCTCTAATTCATCCCAAAGGTGTTCTATGGGGTTGAGGTCAGGACTCTGTACAGGCCAGTCACGTTCCTCCACACCAAACTCGCTCATCCATGTCTATATGGACCTTGCTTTGTGCACTGGTGTGCAGTCATGTTGGAACAGGAAGGGGTCATCCCCAAACTGTTCCCACAAAGTTGGGAGCATGAAATTTTCCAAAATGTCTTGGTATGCTGAAGCATTAAGAGCTCCTTTCACTGGAACTAAGGGGCTGAGCACGACCCCTGAAAAACAACACCTGAATTCAATCATTTGGAGGGGTGTCCCAAAACTTTTGGCAATACAGTATAGATACTATACTAGATCTACTAGATAGATAGATAGATAGATAGATAGATAGATAGATAGATAGATAGATAGATAGATACTTTATCACTCATTTTCTTTATTTATATATCAGTTTTCAGGGAATTTAGTTCAAATGAATCATGAACAGGATCTGATCATTATAAAGCTAAAAGAAAAAAAATGAATCAAGTCAAGAAGCTTTTATTGTCATTATATAGCTGAAGCAGTATACAGTGATATGAGACAATGTTTTTCCAGGACCCTGCTGCTACCTGAAACACCATGACACAGAGCTAAGGGCAGAAACTAAGTCCTAGCTACATAAAGTGCAACATGTCCAACCTATTACAAACAGTGCAAGACAAAAAGACAGTGCAAACAAACAATGCAAAACAAAACACTACAGGACAGGTACACAAAATACACAAAACAGTGCCAATAAAACATACACAATCTAAAAAAAAAAGCTATATAAAACAGCACAGAGCTAAAAACTAAAATGTTAGTTGTCCTAGCCAATTAAAGTGCATAGTGTGAAAAATACAGTGCAGACAGACAATGCAATACACTAATACGGACCAGTATATAAAAAAAAAGTGGAAAAAGAAGAAAAGTACACATATGATAGCAGCGATAAAGTGTGATGTGCAAAAAAAACCTCTCAAAAATAGCATTAAGCAGCTTTAAAGTTTAATGTGCATAAAACAAACAGTTTGGGCAGCACTGGAAAAGTGGTGTAAACGACTATGTATATTGAATGGGGGGGAGAGAGAGAGAGAGAGAGAGAGAGAGAGAGAGAGAGAGAGAGAGAGAGAGAGAGAGATGTGTGTGTGTGTGTGTGTGTGAGGGAGTTTAGTTTACTTCTGGGTATAGAGGATCTACATACATATTCATGTATATATGCATTTTTTTAAGGCTCAGCAGTCTGCGCTTGCCCGCAGGAAGTGCACGTAATTGGCTCCAGGTGATTGCGGGCTCATTAAGCGAGAACCGGAAGTGACGCACTAATCTGGGGGGTGAGGAATGGGTTCAGGCAGCAGGGCGGAGGGTTGCATAATGCTCAGATGTGCTTTGGACATGTCTGTGTAATGAGAGCGTTTATTAAAGCGCATCGTGTCTTTCGCTACGATGCAGCGTTATTGGACGTGACTTCTGGGGTTACATGTGTTTGTTCTTCCATCTACCTCAAACTGACCAACATTTGCTCGATAACACACCCTTTAATTGGATTACCACGCACGACATTGCATAACGTTAAATAAACTATTTCTCAGGACAGGGCACACATGTTCACACACACAGTTAGTAGTTTCAGCTCTGGTTTTGGTGTTCTGTCCTGATCTTTCCTGCATATTTTCTCCGTGAAAAGCGCCGATGTTTCCTTCCGCAGGACTCTTTTCTGAAACTGAATGTCCTGTTCTCCTTTGGGGCGGATGTGAGCGACCTTACTGCCCTTACAAACACCTCAAAGAAGAAGAAGAAGAAGACAGCATAGGTGCGTGTGCCGGAAGTGCCCGCGCGACAGCTGAAAAAGGTAAGTTTTAATTGTGGGCGTGGCCTAAATCTGCGCTTCTCAAGCCAGGTGACAAGACCCCAAACACCTTAATGCACATGATGATGATGACTTAATAAACTTATGAATGAAAACTCCTCCTTAACCATACCGACTCTGCTCACTTTCCAATCATGTTATATTATTTAACTCTGGAAAAGCTTGTTTGCTCTTATCTATCCTAATGTGTGTAATTATGACCTACAAATCAGAAAGATTTTTAATACATTTACATTTAGAGTCCTTCATCTACTTAAATATGAATATTTAAATGAATATTCTAAATGTAAACTATGTAAATACATTTTACTAAAATACTTGTAAGTACATCAGAAATCACCCTGACAAAAGACTTAATTAAAGTTTAATATTTTAAACTTTAATAAGATTAAACTTAATATTTACTTCTTTTTAGGTTCTTGTGTTAAATTAGGTTATATATATATATATATAATATATATATGTATGTATGTATGTTGGCTGAAGTGCAGATGTCTTGGGAAATTGTATCCACTGAATTAAGATGTTTTGCAAACAAAAAAAAAGTAGAGTAACATTTAATTAAGAAGCAAAGATTTTTTTCTTCTAAAAGTCAAGGAAAATCCCAAACTCTTAAGGTCAAAGGGAAATTCAAGTAGACAAACTTGAAAACTGTACCATTAAGAGCCAAAAACAAAATGTGCTTGGTTATTTCCACTTGTCTGGCTGCAATATTTCTTTGTTAATGTTATATATTATACTTTTAACTTTCTATGGCATTTGATCATCATAATCTCACTTTATAGTTGTGTAGTGTTTTGATCAGATCAGTGATTTCATATTATAGCATTGGCAAATAATGTTTTCGGACACTGATTAGTTTGGAACAACATAATGCGGTAAATGTTCCTGGACAGATGTTTTACAAGCTTAACTTATTACACTGCAAAAGTTGTTTCACTTAATACTTTGCCCTAGGTCATGGCAATCCTACTGCTGCTAGTAGAACCTTCCACAACCAGGAACAGAGCCACGCTTGTCTTTCAGAGCTGGAAAGGATCAACAAACAGATTGAAGCAGTTAAAAATGAAGTGGAGAAAGAACAAAAAAGATTGTCTCGCTACCAGTCTGAGCAGGCTGAGAGTGCTGGTGCTAGCTCGGAAGAATATCTGGTGACCAGTAAAACTCAGCCTAAAGACCAGAATGGAAACCAGCTAAAATGTAAAAAGAACTCAACTGCTGCCCGCAAGTACGTTGTTGATCGCACCAAACCAAAAACTGATCTGGAATATGACCCTTGTTCAAATTATTCTGCTGATCTGCGATTCAGCAGCTCCACAGATAAAATAAAATCAACCAGTAAAGCTGATGTGGAACGTAATCAACAAGACAAAGGAAAGGGCAAGAGTGTGTCCGCAGATCCAGTTCCCGTTCCTTCTTGCAATTCTGAGGATTCTGATGAAGAGGGGGAACTGGTTATTGACATTCCACCTTTTGAAAATGATGGGAGTAAGGGATCTCTGATAGAAAGCTCATCAGCCAGTGAAAATGCAAATTTTATGAAGACACCCAGAGAATCTTCAGAAATGGCTCAGCTTGACACTGACATGCCACTGCTAGAAAAGAAAGCAGAAAAGTTTAAGCCAGCAAATAAGGGCATGACTAGCATCAGTGAACAACAAGAGTCACGCAAGTCCTTGTACGAGGAGACCGATTCGGTAAAACGAAGACATCCCATGCTGAATAGGGAGAAAATTTCTTCTGAAAGGGTACTCGCTGTCGGAAGTATACCTACTGAAGGTGAACAAAAACCCTCAGTTCATCCCAGAATAGCCAAGGAAGAACCTGAATCATCAAAGATGATGATGGAGATTGATGCCTCACTTGCAGAAAATAATCACGTGCTTCATAAGAGCTTGAAACCAAACTTGGCTGCTTCCAAGAATGACAAATGCAAGGAGGAGATCTTGAATTCTGCAACAGGAACTTCAGAATTGCATGAAAATGCAAGGTTAACTTCAGTAGCAAGTTTTTGCCAATTGGAAAAACCTCCTCCTGCAAGCGTTATGAATTCTGGTGTTTATGAAGAGAAAGCACAAAATATTGAGACTGTTCTAGATGATATTTCTATCTGCCTGGACCACCTGAGGCGTGAAAGTGAGAGCATTGCTTGCCTTCAAGATGTGGACACGCTCCTCCTTGAAAATATTCAATCTGCTCCCAGTTGCTCAAAGATGCAAGGAGATAATCTTTTACAGGCTGGAACACAAAGGCCGCAAAGGCAAACAGAACCTGTGGTACAGCCAAATAACTGGCTCTCCGGTCACATCAGAAAAATGGACACTTTGCCTGTTAAATACTTATCAGAGAGCCCGCAAAAAACTGTATTTCAGGATTACCTTCCCACCACTTCTTCGTACCCAGACGTAACCAAGGATCCTGGATCTTGTCCGAGCCCTTCAACTTCTGTTGAAACAAATTGGCAATTTGCACACAAATTCGCAACAGAACCTCTTCAGAATGTACCTCTGAACATTTCTGTAGCAAATACCACAATGGTACCTTCTCCACATGTGGAGCTAAACCCAGCAGCTACACCTATGGAATTGATGGGGGGTCAAAACCTGCAGAAACCAGCTGCTTTGCTTGGTGCAACAGATGAGAAGATAACAGCTGGCTCTAGTTCTTCAGAAGAGCTTAATTATTCAGACCTAGACCTTTCAGAAAGTGATCCAATGGAAGAGTGCTACAGAATCTTTATGGAAGCCAACAAGGCTGAAGATCCCACTGTTCAAGGTGACATGCCAGTAAGTGGATGGGTGTACAATGGGTTTGACTGAACTATGAAGAAGAGAACTCATCAATGTCCTTTTTTGTAGGAAGATGTTTCAAAGGTGTCAGAGGCTGAGAAGGTCAAGCCCGGTCTTGCTCAGAAAAAGAGAGTAGCCCATGTAGCAAAGTTTGAGGTAAGACTGGTTCATTAACAATTGTAATTTGGTTAAGGATCCTTGAGTGCTTGCTTGCATGTCAATGTAATCAGTAACATATGAACAATTGTTGATGCAAATTGTACAACACACCTAATGCTCTAAAACCAAGTTGGTCAACTTTTATTTGTTATATTATGGTCCAGATGAAGCTGAACATTTTCAGGTACCTTTTTCGCGTGTCTTGAGAACTCCAATTAATCCTGTATGCGTTATTTTGTTAGTTGTTTCTTGACGTGTTTTGTACCAACAGGTCAGTAAGAGCAAAGCACAGGTCATGGTGCCCCTTAGAGATGGTGGTTCCCAGCTGACCATCCCAAGCCGGAGTCAGCAGTGCCAGAAGAGAGCAACATCTCTTACAGCAGCAGTGAAAGGGTGCCAATCATTTATAGCAGCCAATGCACCAAAGCGAGTCCTCGCGCCTACTGTTATTCATTCACCTGCCATGCCAAACAGTGAGTAATCTCATTCGAGTAGAGCTGTTCAGACACATCCTTGGACTTCAATAATCTTGCAAAACCCTTCTTTACCACCATAGTACCTTGTTTGTTTACAAAAAAGATCTGTTTTTTATTTATTTATTTTTTTTAAATTAATAAGTATCCAAAGCTAATTGTATTTTAATGAAAACAACTGTTCTAAAAAGAGATTTCAATTTCTAGACTATGTGAACATCCTCCCAGCTGGAGCAACCTTGCGAATCGGCCCAAACCTTCACCTGATTGTTCCCGATGGGACCTGTGCTTTACCGGTAACGATAATTCCTGCTGCTGCACCTGTAATGCGTCCAGTCCTTCAGCCAGCTCAAATCTCACAGCCTATGCAGTCTACACAACCGGTCAACTACACACCTGCCAAGGTAGATAAGACTTGCTAAACAAGGCTGTGGTCTTCAGGTTTTTTTTTCCTGTTGTAAATATATTTTGTGTTATTAACTTATTCATCTGTAGAAATAAATAGGATTTATTTATTAAGCCTGTCCCATGATGTTCGACCATTTAAACAGTCAATTCCTACCAAGCGCAAAGCGAAAGGACGCACAGAGGTTGGCATAAAGGTTCCTCATGACGTACGGCAGCGGTATGTAAATCTGTTCGTGGAGGAGTTCCTGAAAACATCCGCCACTGTGCAAGATGCCTTTGAAAAGGTTTGCAGCCAAATGGGAATCAGATATAGATCATCTGTGTAGTAGATTCTTATGGTTTTATAAATGCTCCTTTTGCACCTCCTCGTATTGCAGGCACTAGCAGAAGAGAAGACCGTGTTTGATCGCAGCGTCAATAAACTGAAGTATCTAAGCATAGCAGTAAATGCACTCAAGAGGCTTAAAAATCAAAATGCAGCTCCTGCCAAATGTATGCAAATTTGATGGATGGTTCTTAACAGCAATTTGCCTCTAATGTTTTAGATAACCTTTGATGGAATATGCTAATCTCATACAGTCTTTCTGGCCATGTTTTCACTGTACAGTTTCCACTGAAAGAGATGCACAAGCGTCTAGAGGAAATGTGCCACTCAATACTCAAGCACTCCTGCAAAATGGTAAGAGTGCCATTAGCTTTTATTTCAGGGTCACATTAAAGTGTCCATCCTGCTGGTATTAATATCAATTTTATCCGATTCATTATGTATAAATGCGTAGTGGACCGTCCTTTAGGGAATACACTTAGTGCTCTGTATGTACAGTAGGGAGGGATAGTGTACTACATTAGTTTGCTTTTGGATGTCTCAGTACTCAAACTGACAAAACGGTGAAACGACTGATTGATCATAAGTCCCCATATTCAATTCACGTGCCAATTGTACGGTTACTAAGTGATTCACTTAATCTTGTGTAATCTTGTGCTAATTGTCTCAGTAGGGTGTGCTAATCTTAATATAAGCTTTAGTTTTCTAACTGAATACAGGTCACGCCCCTGAAGAGGAAAAAGCCATAGAAGTTTATGGTGTTTGCTTTTGCTTAATATGTGGAATATTTGATTCAGGTCTTGAAGCCGGACTTTTTTTTTTTTTTTTTTTTTTGTGAAGTAGCCAAGTCATCTCGGTGGTAAAATATAAAAAAAAATGTCTTCTGTGCAGTGCTGGAGCTGTTGTCCTATCCTCTAGAACTGGGAGTTATTTAAAGGTGTAATGCAGTGCCGTTATCTGTAGCTATATCAGTTTAGTGCTCAAAATATCTATATTGGGGGTGGGTGGTGATTTTTAAAAAAAAGAAAAGGGGGAAAAAAAAAAAGAATCATGAGTTAACGGGTAGTGTTGCAATATTAAAGAAATAAACATTTTACCATTTGATATAATTCTTAAATATATTTAAATTGATCTTTAATCAGTTGTTTTTGATCTGAAGTTGTAAATGGTATTACACACATTATTTTTACAAAGATTTCAGAAAACTATATCATGATTTATAATCATCAATATTACATCTTCATATCCAGTGCTAAGAAGTAATCTGTGTTCAGATTTATCCTGAAGTGGTTGGGGTTTTTTTTTTTTTTTTTTTGGGGGGGTACCTGCCCATGACATTTTCTAATGAATTTATTTCGGTTCAAATTCCTAAAATATACCCAAATCAGCCATAACATTAAAACCACCTGACTAATATCATGTAGGTCCACCCTTAGGATGTGTAAACGGCTCTGATCCGTCAAGGTATGGACTCCACAAGACCTCTGTGGTATCTGACGCCAAGACGTTAGTAGCAGATCCTTTAAATCCTGTAAGTTGTGAGTTGGGATCAGACTTGTTTGTCCAGCACATCCCAAAGATTGGAATGATATCTGGGGAATATGGAGGCCAAGTCAACATTTGAACTCTTTATCATGTTCCTCAAACCATTCCTGAACAATTTTTGCAGTGTGCATTGTTCTGCTGAAAGAAACCACTGGCATTATGGAACATCACAGGCATGAAGGGGTGTACTTGAGCTGCTGTAATGCTTGGAAAGGTGATGCATGTCAAAGTAGCATCCACATGAACCTAAGGTTTCACATCACATGCCCAGAGCATCACACTGTTTCCACCAGCTTGCCACCTTCCCATATTCCATCCTGGTGCCATCTATTCCCCAGGTCAGCAATATACACACACACACACACACACACACACACCTGGATGTCCACATGATTAAAAAGACCAGGTCACTTTCTTCCATGCTCCAGTTATGATGCTCACATACCCATAGTAGTCATTTTAGATGGTGGACAGGGCTCAGCATGGGCTCAACACTCTGACCTGTCTGTGGCTATGCAGTCCCATACACAGCAGTCTGTGATGCAAGGTGTTCTGACACCTTTCCATCCAGCCTTAACCTTTTCAGCAATTTGTGCTACTGTAGCTGTTCTGTGTGATCAGACCAAAAAGACTAGCATTCCCTCCCCACTTGCATCAATGTACCCATGACCCTGACTCTGGTCCACTGGTTGTTCTTTCTTAGCTCACTTTTGGTAGGTACTAACCACTGCATACTGGGTACACCCCACAAGACCTGCTGTTTGAGATGATCTGACCCAGTTGTCTAGCTATCACAATTTGGCCTGTGTCCAAGTCACTCAGATACATATGCTTGTGCATTTAGCCTGCACATCAACTCCGAGAACTGACTGTTCACTTACTGCCTGATATATCCTACTCCTTGACCGGTGCCACTGTAATGAGACTGTGTAATTCATGTCACCTCTCAGTGGTATTATTGTTATGGCTGATTGGTGTAGATCTACCAAAAAAAATCGCCTAATTCAAACTGCCATGATCCTGATCAGGCAGTTACTGAGGATGAATGGCTGAAGGCTGTAAATGCATCATTCATTATCTAACCTGAGCATGTTCTTTGTTTGTACCACTAGCTACATATCTGACTGCTCATTTTATATTAAAGTAAAAACTGGCAAGCATTAAATAAATAAACAAAACAGTTGTTCCACCTATTAGTGCCTGTCTGTTTAGATCACATGATCTCTTCAGTCTGAAGTGCATTCATATTTCGTTCCATCCCTAGCATAGTCTTGATGAAGATGTAGCCAGATACTGATGTACCTATTATAACCAGTGCTTAATAATGATTGTCTCTCCTCCACACTTCTCAACACTAGGTGACACCACACTCTATGATCAGCTGAAGGAGCACATTCTAACCAAGGCCCTGTTGAGGGAGAGTAACTATCCTCACAAACACCCTGACAAACCTGGCTTCGCCATTCAGTATGGTGCCACCAAAAAAGGCAGCACTGATGGTGGGTCCTCTGAAAGAATATTTTTGAACATTTCAAACAGAATTTCTACAAGGGTTATAGAGATGGGGAAACATTTCTCCTTTATGGTACGCTTCGAGATTTAAAGTGTTTGAGAGACGGCTTCTGATCACATCTGGACTTAATATCCACACGCTGCTGAAAATTTGGATCAGGCCTATTAGATGATCATACTCTACATTGCTTAGTCTCTCCAGTGGCTGAAATCTGCAGTTGTGCAATTGATTTTTATTTTTTTTTTTTTTTCTAAATGTAGAATGTTGGAAGATTTTTGGTGTTAAAGCACAACAAACAGTCTGTTTGAATGTTGAATAACCAACAGTTTCCAGGAGACTCTGCTGTCGCTGTGGTACTTCATTCTCCGTTAGCCAGACGGGAAAGCACATTCGCAAAGAAGAGTGCAACTATCATTACGGGAAAGTCCTGGAAAACAGAGGTGAGAAGTGGAGTAAGTGAATAACTGCCTTTACCAGACATATTTTGTATATCAACACTGCCAGGCAAATATCTAGAGACGCACATTAACCTTTTTTTTCCGTCTCCAACAAACCCAAACGCACATCAATGGTATAACTTTTTTGGCCTGGTCAATGCTGGCTACAATCATCTGAACTTAAATCAGTCAGCTCTGGAAAGAACTGAATAGAGACTTTTGGAAGATTTTCCCGACCAGCTCCCCAAACTTCTGAACATTGTGAAACATTTAGAAAAGTGTGGTGTCCACAACCATTAGAGTGTACATAAGTATTTCCATTTGTTGTTTCTCGCAGTACCAGGAGGAGTGGAGACACGCTATAGCTGCTGTGAGAATGCTGTCGGGTCACCTGGGTGCCAAGTGTTCAAGGTACATTACTTTTGCTCTCGAACACTCCATCCATGGTGCATTTGAAATGCATTGTACACTTAGCAGGACAAAAGATTCCGAATCAGATTCAATCAATCTCATTGACCATATTGCACCAGTTGCTAGCCAGAAAACGACCCCTTTTAACTATTATTTTGCTCTACAAACCTTAAAGATAAAAGTGTAAAGTTAAAGATTAGTTTGAATCGGTTATTTCAGCAATAGAATCCCTCATCCCATAAGTCAAATGGCCCTTTCCTGCACAACTAGCAAACTTTTGGTCACGATCATTGACAAATGTACCTTTCTGCACACGGTCTCTACCAATTCTGCTTGCTCCCACAAAATGGTTGACCTGTCCTGCCCCTGGCACTTGTTTTTTGTATGAACCTGCTTGTGATATTTTGTAATGAACTTACTTGGTTCTGTTAAAGATGTAAACAAATTGTTTTATCCTGGTTAGTTACTAATTACTAGTTAGTACTAGTATAAAGTTTTGTGTATCGCTGTACAAGGACCTGGTATGCTCCCATGTTAATCAATGTGCCTTTTTAAATGCTCCATGATGTTTGTCCTCAATGCCCATTTGTGTGTTATTTTTTTTTTTTTTTTTTTTACATATCTATCTATCTATCTATCTATCTATCTATCTATCTATCTATCTATCTATCTATCTATCTATCTATCTATCTATCTATCTATCTATCTATCTATCTATCTATCTATCTATCTATCTATCTATCTATCTATCTATCTATCTATCTATCTATCTATCTATCTATCTATCTAATGTCCTGGCACATCCCAGTCACCAAAATATTTGTTCAGTTACTGAAAGCTGGTTATTAGTACCATTTCTTGAAGTAATCTTTGGTTTATGATTGCATGACAAGTGTATTTATTTATCTATTTACTTCACTATTTCTCATTTCGAGCAAAATTTTTAGTTTAAACTAAACTATCCTGTCTTCTGTAGCTCCATGTCCATGATGCAGTGAGTCTCCAAGGCTTTGTTAGTAGCCTCCCTCAGACTCATCAAGACTGCCCAGGGATTTATGCTATTGATACTGATATGGTAACTATACGATATAGTGACTTTATTCAGTATTTTTGTTATTTATTGACCTGAAGCATTAACTAAAAGGTGAGCTTTTCTAAGCATGACTCCTGTTCGCTCTTCAGTGTTATACTACTCAGGGTCTGGAACTGGCGAGGGTCACTGTGGTGAACAGCAATCTGCAGGTCATCTACGACACCTTTGTTAAGCCGACCAATGAAGTCATTGACTACAACACCAGGTATATTTGAGATGATGACAACAGAAGTATCCTAACGAGCCACAGGGATAAAGTGATCTCCTCCTTTCCCAGGTTCTCAGGAGTCAGTGAGGATGATGTGAAGAACAGCAGTTCGTCTTTGCAAGATGTGCAAACTGTGCTTTTGAGCTTCATCAGCGAGAGAACCATTCTGGTCGGGCACAGTTTGGAAAATGATCTCTGTGCTCTGAAAGTGAGGGTTTTTTTTTTTGTTTTTGTTTTTTTTTTGCTCATTTGGTTTCTTTCCCATCAATTTGTGAAAACCAGATCAGAACTGGCTTCCAAAACACTTCTTCTTTATAAACCTTAGGAACATAAGGAACTTGGAGCTTGGGCTAATTATCTAGACATCTGATAACAGTGAAATCAAATCCATTACTCTGTGTACCATGCCTTGCATAAGTATTCACACCCCATAACCTTGCTTCTCTGACTAATATTTAGAATTTTGGTGTATTTAATAATCTGCACCCGCCTCCGCCGTGTGTGTGTGTGGAGTTTGCATGTTCTTCCCGTGCCTCAGGGGTTTCCTCCCCCGGTCCAAAAACATGCATTGTAGGTTGATTGGCATCTCTAAATTGTCCATAGTGTGTGATTGCATGAGTGAATGAGTGTGTGTGTGTGCCTTGCGATGGGTTGGCACTCCGTCCAGGGTGTGTCCTGCCTTGATGCCCGATGGTGCCTAACCCCGTGACCCGAGAATAGATCGGATAAGCGGTAGACAATGAATGAATAATAATCTGCAAGATGTTACATTTTTGGGAACTTTTATAACCAAATTTTGACTGACTGAAACTTTTCCAAGACTTTATTCTAAGCTTCTTTGTCTTTAGCTCCTTGGTCTTCAGTTCCAGGATGTAAAACACAATAACATGTTAAGGTGGTGGTGGTGGATACCTACATAAGTAACAGAAGTGAAACTTCCAATTACAATAACTCTAATTCCTTTATTTTTTTTTAATTATTATTATTTTTTTAGCTTATCCACAACAAGGTGGTTGACACGTCTGTGGTGTTTCCCCATCGTCTGGGTCCACCGCACAAGAGAGATCTCAGAAGCTTGACCGCAGAGTATCTGAGGAAGATAATCCAAGAGAGCGGTAGGTTTAGCTGATTGAATCATTTGCCCTGTTAAACCCATCTTTAATCATCCATGTGACTGAGGCTGGCTCACAGTGGGAGCTGCTGAGGAATCTCCTCATTACTGTGCAGTTATCTGCCACTAGTTACTTTCATCCTTTTTCTGCTGTGCTAATCATAGTTTATAGGTTGAGTGCTAATGGGCTTCATTAATGAAGGTGTTGCATGCAAATCTCTTTATTAAAACAAAAGAGATGATCCCACTTGTAAAACGGACATCCCCGTTGGATTACAGTTGCTATGCATCATCTCATAAAGTTACATTTTAATTCAGTTCATTGGAATTACACACTTATCAACACTTTGTCAAATCAGTTCAACCTTCAGAATAAACATCCTAATGGCCATTCAAGACCAGCTCAGAGGTCAGTAACTCAAACCAATCTGTTTTTAAATAAAATAATAAGTGATATAAGAATAACAATGAATAGCTTCACTTGCATGTAGCACATACATGAGGATATGCTAGTGCATATATTATATATAACACTAGCTGTAAATTAAACACAGGTTTAAATTAATGCTTTTTTTTTTATTTATTTTTTTATTTATTTATATATATATATATATATATATATATATATATATATATATATATATATATATAGTAACTAATTCGCAGAATCTAGCCATGGGGGTCACAGTCCAGTGACTTCTGCGCCGGTCCCAAGCCCGGATAAATAGAGAGGGTTGCGTCAGGAAGGGCATCCGGCGTAAAACATTGCCAAATTTAACCATGCGAATCGTCAGTACGAATTTCATACCGGATCGGTCGAGGCCCGGGTTAACAACGACCGCCATCGGCGCCGTTGACCTACAGGGCGCCGGTGGAAATTGGGCTACTGTTGGTCGAAGAAGTAGAGGAGGGAGGAGAGTGCGCAGACAGACGCACTAGCAACACACTAGCAGGTTTTTTTTTTGTTTGTTTGTTTTTTTTTTTTTGTTTTTTTTTTTTGTCTTAACCTTGAAAGAGGAGTGGTGAGGGGGGGGGGAAAACTATAGCATAAGTCACAGGTATCTAACCCTAGACCTGTGGTATACCCTGTCCTACACATTTCAATGTTTTTCTTAGGCAGGAAAAAAAACACACTAATAGTTGATTATTCCAGGACTAAGGTTGCCTCACTATGACACAAGTAACAACAAGGAAGTAACTTTGTGCAACATTAAATCTGTATAGTAGATCTACAGCTCCTGGGTTCCAGGGTTTGATCCTGAGAGAAGGTCCGTGCAGAGTTTCATGGAGAGTCAAAACATATGATGCACTGCTCATTAGTGATAATCAAATAATCAGCTTTGGTGTGGTAACAGAAGGTTGGGTGGGGGGTGGGTGGGGGGTGGGGTGGGGTGGGGGTCTTGAAAATAAGCTGATATGCTGCTCTGAATTCTCTTCATTTTTCACTTATTTTGCTAGTTGTATTTTTCACACTGATATTGACCGTTAGTCGGTGCTTGGTGACCTTTGGAAAAGACGTGCATGGAAGACCACTGGAAGAGGATCGCGCCACTGTCCTAGACGCGGAGCGGGAGCGTTGATAGTGAAAGTCCATTTCTGGACATTGTTTCACTTGGATATATTTGGAATATTTTATTTTTAGGCATGTTATATAATCTATTTTTGAATAAGCATTAATGACTAGGACCCTGGGTAACAGTAACCCTGTTTCATGTCATGCTGCATGACAGGATCTTGTTTTTGATTGCTTAATTATTTATTAGAATCCTCCAAAACCTGAAGCCACAGACAACAGAAAAAAGTGGCTCTTGCAACCTTGCTGAATATTATTGATTTTAAAATGAAATCCATGAAGTTTCTTTAATATTTGGAAGTAAGCAGTAATTTTGAGTTCATCATTGTGGGGGATTAACCTGGTACCTAATTTTGTTATGGCTCAATAATTAAGCTATTGTATTCGCAGGCTAGCGGACTAGTTAGTAAACTTTCACTCAGCTGGTTTTGTTTAAGCACGGTACCCACGGTACCCCCTTAATTAGTTTGAAATACATTTGATATGATATCTGTATATGTGTATGATCTAGAGAATGCACTAGTAAATCAAATATATTTTCCTTTCTAACGATAATTTAGAATTAGAGCTTTCTTTTATTATGAATTGGATGTCTGTCTTTACTTCCTTTTGGAAATCTGCTCTAGAAAATGAAATTTAATTTTGGACTAGGCTCCGAAACCAAAATTACACTCTAACAATATCCTCCAAAGTTATTGTGTAGGCTGTACAGCAGTCTGGTGTGTAATGGGTGTATAGTCTGCAGAAGGAGCCAAAATTACAGCCTGTACATGATTGTGTAATCCTGGTGAGCAGGGACCAAACAAAAGGCTTCTGTCTCCATTTTTGGTGCATGTTATTTCAGTGTTTGTCCTTCGTGTCTCGCAGTGGACGGACATGACACCCAAGAGGATGCGACAGCGTGCATAGAGCTCATGCTGTGGAAGGTGAAAGAGGATGCTAAAGGGAAGAAATGGTGACCTGTGGAAGAAGAAATCTCATTACTGCCTTAATGTACCATGCTGTAGAATTGTAAAATTGCACTTGAAACTTTTGCTTTATAAGAACAATCTTCACATGCTGTCTTTATTAGGGTTGCTGGGAATGTTAGCATAGAAATGATAAGTTGTTTACTCATACGACTGATTTTTTTTACACCTTTCATTTTGTTGATTATTCGCTTTCAGAAAACTGAGTACCTTTTTTGGAGCTGGGGTGTTTGTCTGATCATTTGTACCATAATCATATGTTAATGTGGAAATGGTATACCTTCATAAAGTGACATAAAATGACTTAAGGTACATAATTTGACAGTAATTTACCTCCATCAATCTATAAAAAAGCCAAATAAAGATACAAAAGTTATCATAAGCTAGGCATAAGGGGACCATTTCAGTGACAAGCAAAGGTACAGCTTTGTATCTTTATATTCTGAGAGCATCACCAGATTTATTTATTGTTTTTGTCAGTTGTTTGAAATAAACTGATCCATAATTGCACGATGGGAGAAAATGTGCACTCTGGGAAGATGTAAAAGAAAGTAAAGACAATTGCAACGATCCAGTGTTGTGTGAATTATTTAAAAAGAAAATCATTAGTGCCATTTTAGCAGCCCTGCTACCTTGTTAACCAATTAATTGAGTTGTTAATTGGCTTCAAATTCTTTCAGTATCTGACCCAGTCATGCCTCTACCTAATGTCATTGATTAATGTTCATAAAATGCGAATTCTGTTAGTTACACTTAATTTGCGACTAAATTAACATTGATTAAGATTGTGGAGTAACGCACACATGACTGTGATTTGCTCTTTACAAATTCTTGTTTTTTGGTTGAGTGTCTGGATTTTCCTGCTCAGGAAATCGCTAATTAATAGTTAATTTCGTAGCTAGAGTCTCAGGTGTTTGGAGCCGACATATTGGATGAAGTGATGTTCGCTGAAACGTGTGTCGCCGTTGTGCAAGTTGAACTTGAACAATTGCAGTTACTTTTTGTAATTCTAAATACTGAAGTTTACAATTTAATTGGTTAATGAGCTAGCTCGAGGTTTAAACTGGTTTTTAATGAACTCACGACTGGGGATCAATAAACAAACTGGTTTTGTTCAGGTTTGATCAATAAACAAACTTCTGCTGGCTTCAGGCGCTAATTTTCTTTATGAAGGTTGGGGTTTTCTTCAAACCGAAGAAAGTGGTGTGATACAAGCTAAAAGTAAGGCCATTTTTGATTTATTTTCACATACATTTCAAACTCTGTGTAGATCTCCAAGACGCGACATCAAACACTGTGGTGGGTCAACTTGTGTTTAGCTACAAACGTATTTAAACTGTCCGCCATCTTGTGCTGGAAACATCAAAACTATGTCATGTATTTAAACCAGCCGAACAAATATATATATACCGTTTTACACTCCTACATTTGTTATATCTCTGTTTGATCTCTCTTGGTTTTATAAAACGTTGAGCAGAATTTTTAGCAGCTTGTAATCTTGTCCAATATGTAGGTTAACTTATTCAGCTACACTACAGAAAGTCTTCAATCTGTAAAAAATATAGTCTCCACAGTTATCTATTATCAGCATGAAACGCTATTAAAATGGTGAGGATGAGACTTTTCTATTATCTGCTTTTTTTTTTTTTTTGTCTTGAAAGTTTTAAACTAATTCATTAAAAATGGCATGCAGAAAGTTCATTGCCTAGTGCTACATGTGCTCACTCATTCACTTCTGAGTTATCAGCTAACTGAAAAAATGTTTAGTCAATAAAAATACTTCCTGGTGTTCCTTGGTTTGTATTAATGAGTTTGTTCTAATGGTTGGTGTCTGTAGTCACAAGCAATTTCACTTCATTCCATATACAACACAACACTCTCGCTATCTCTTTGCTCTTTTGGTAAGAGGGTGTGTGTGTGTGTGTGTGTGTGTGTGTGTGTGGGCTGCTGATGTAGGATGCCTCTGCAGGCGCGGAGCGAGGCCAGTGTGCGAGCTGGCAGAACGGTGTTTGGACATGGCCGGGCGCTGTGCCAGGCCACTGCTGCTCCAGTCCGTTTGGGCTCATGCTGGACAAGCTGTGAGAACGTGGCCCAATTGGCAGATGGGCACGGCTCAGCAGCAGCAGTGGGCAACTGTAACAACGGCCAGACACACACTCGCACGGCTCTTGGCACTGTAGAAGGAAGCCAGGTGTCCCTCTTTGAGCCAAGAGTGTGTATGCTTGCCTGTGTACGCGAGCGGCCTGTCCCCATGATTAATGCATGGGTGACATTTTCATTTGATGTCATAATGTATGCTAGTGTATTAGCTGTGTGATTGAGTGGTCGTGCACAGGGAATTAACCATCTCACGCCTGGAATGATTAGGAGGTTAGAATGCAGTGAAAATGTAAAGTATTTCTAGATCATGGCCTACACAAAGCTGATGGTTTGGGTAGGAAAAAAACAGATTTTGATCCATGTTCCTTTTTTTTCATATATTCAACCTTGTGCCTTGTGAAATAAGAATTAACAGTGTCTTGATTAGAAGTCAAATAACCATGTGGTAGCGTGATGATTGATTAAATACAGCAATTAAACTGAACTAGTTGATTGGTCTAGCAAGATTTTTTTTTTTTTTCCCCCCAACAGCTTTTTTTTGGACACTACATTCAGATTTAATATGCTTACTTCATTTTTCCTTCATTTGTTTGCCAGATTTATCCTGAGTGACCGAAAATGAGGCAGAATTCAATCCAAACACTTCAGCATTTGATGTGTAAGAGCTTCATCAAAGAGCACCTTAAGAGCAACCAATGCAAAAGGTTTTTTCCCATTTTAACAAGCATATCAATCCACGCTGTTAGACATGTGTAAAATTTGAGACCTGCCACCATTTTTTCTACTTGGGGTAAGGCATCCAATTACATAAGTTGTCATTCAAGATAATTTACTGGGCTGTTTGTATATTTAAAAAAAAAAAAAAAAAAGGAAAGTATATTATTAATACCAATCCAGCACACATTGCTGTTTTACCATTTCACATGAACCCTAATTTCTTCAGTTTTGCATGACCTCAGGTTCACCCCTGCTGACTCGATCAGCCCATTTCCACATCAGTACACATCACTGAAACGGTTCGGAAAGTTCTGGTGGTCTGGTGTTGCTTTTGATCTGCAAGGTCCTTTCTGCTTCTTGGTGATTGAGTTTGTGTGGTAAATGCTTTAACTTGACCGTTGCTAAACACTCTGTATAGATCCCTTCAGTTAAAGCTTTGACCCAGGATCAGTGATTTGCAAATATATGGTTTTTATCCTGGATATACAACAGGATACATATTTATCTTGCCACTTAGTATGAAAAATAAATTTCAATGTAGAAAACCCTTGGAAACCTGAAACTGTAATGGTTCTGTGTGTGAGTCCAGAACAGTGTGTTTCCTGATCAGAGAGAGTTCCAAGCAAAATCTCTTTGGGGAGCTGAGGGTTTTTAATTCATAATGAATCCATGAGGAATCTTTTTTTTTTTTTTTTTTTCTTCTTCTAAGACTGAAATATTATTAGAGAAAGTTTAAAAGCAACTCTGCTATACTGCTCATCCAGATAAGAATCAAAATCGTATAAGAGATCAGTCCTGAAAGCTTGACCGATCCATTGTAAAGGTTCTGTCAAAGAAATGTGGCCTATACATTTCAAGTTTTTGAAATGAATTAAAAGCTGCACTGTTATGATCAGCTAGCTAGCGAGTTAAACGTTGTCTTAAATAGTGAAACTATATTTTACAGTAATATTTAAATCCCAATTTGCTCAACGTCAGCTCTACAGATGCAGGGGTTGGAGCCTTTCGGATAACGTAGCCGTACAGCCGTCTCATTATGAACGAGTACATAAGAGTGCTTACGGAGTGCTACTCGTCTAGACTGCAGACTTTGGGACGCCTCGGTAGACCTTGGGATGCAGCTGATACTTTTAAAAGTCTCGCCGTAATTCAAAGTGCAGAGCAATAAGTAATACGACACTGAATTGCTTCCATTCATGATGGATAATTGTGTGGCACTGAGTAGACAAAGAAGCCTCCTTGTGTGCCACCCTTGTCTGGACAGGCCAGCCCCCAGGGACTTGTGGGTAATCCCTCTTCCTCGTTGGAACCCCCCGTCGTGCCTCCAGATTGTCAAGCCCCCTACTGAGTGCCTGTGTGGTACAGTCTGGGTCTTATTTGCTGAGAGAGATCGCGCCATTGAGGGCAGGCCAGGGGGGGGTCTGTCAGGTCAGCTGCGGGAAGAAATGCGTGTCACCACACGTCCTTTCGGAAACCCAATTTGCAAGCCACGCTGTTGAATTGTGGATTAGTAATCTTACTCCAATGCCACTCTGGCGCCAATTACTGAAGAAGCAGCAGTAGCATCATTACATCTCACTGATTGCCTTATTTCTGATTCTTTCTGATTATTTCTTCTTCCAGCCTCATCTGTCTTTACACGTGTGTGTGTGTGTGTGTGTGTGTGTGTGTGTGTGTGTGTGTGTATATATATTACACATACACACACACACACCCAGAGTGAAGTCTCTATCAAAGGCAAAGATCATGTGTTATTTTCTCCAGCCATAATCAGTTCCAGAGAATTCTTTCTCTTCCACCGAGCAGTCCACTTGGAGACTGGTCTGAAGGCGTTTGTGTGTTTTTCTTTGTAGCGCTGAATGCTGATCTGTCTTTACTTAGCTCAGCTCTCTCTTACAGCACAGCAGAGAAAGAGAGGGAGTGAAAGAACAATGAGGACGAGATGAAGAATAGAGAGAGTGAGAGATCGAGAGAGAGAGAGAGAGAGAGAGAGAGAGAGAGGGGCAAACGGAAGATGAGAGGGGAGAAGGATGTGGGAGAGAGATAAAAAGAGAGCAAGACATCTGAGTGGAGATGGGGGGGGGCTTTCTACAGACTCCTCTAAGCAGCTTTCCTCTCGAGGCGAGGTCATGCAAGGTCATGGTGGGATTACAGTTTTGGCAAACAGGAGGGAGCTCCACTCACACACGCACACAGCAACAGAACGCGAGACAGCAACTCCCTGATGACTCGAACCTGGCTGTAATAAAGCCAAGGCCGGCTTGAACCTACAAACAAAAAAGCCAACAGCCTATCGATCGGCTTCTGCCGACTCTCTCACGCCCGTGTCGGGAGGCTGCCTTTCTGTGCAGACACACTCCCGCCCGAGGTTGTGCAGAGGAAAAACTGGCCGCCTCGCTTGCAAAACACACACACACGAATGTCTCCACTACGACCAGTGCAATTCCTCACACATTAATCCCTGACCCACTGGAGCAACATTTGGGCAGATAATACAATCTCATCCACGGTTTAAACCTCAGGGGAAATGCTTCCTCTCAGCTCCCAGCAAGACAGCGTCCTAAATAAGCGATAAGAATTTTTATAGCTGGGCACCCGTAAGACTAAATTAGCCCAGTGTGACGCAGATACACTGTGTGTGTGTGTGTGTGTGTGTGAGAGAGTGTGAGTGTGAGACCTGATCACTCTGGAGACACACTTCTTAATCAACGTTTCCACAGTGGCGGGGGGTCACGAAGGGCCGAGGCGGATTCTGGCCTCCAGTGCTGCTTTGAAGTTAATTAAGATGCGTCGGAGCATGGTTGGAGAGGATTCATTAAAGCTCCAGTCGGACTAACAGTGTGTCGCTCCAAAGTGGACGCTCCGTCCAAGAGGACTAAGAGCCCAGAGGAGCGCTTCAGCCCCTGAGGCGACACCTCGAGTGCCAAGCAGGCAGGCTTGACAGCGAGCCCTCGTTCATCAGCTTTGTAACACACACCAGACACTTCACACGGACAGCAGGAGAGGTTTAAGGAAGGAGTGAAAGTCTCGGGGACGTGCTGTTATAGGAAAATGGTCAACAGCAGAGTGTTGGGATGAAGCCTAGTGACTATTATGTTAAAGTTGAGTGCTGAAGTGTGTTATTCCTTTTCCACTGCAGCAATCAGTCAGTTTTTTTAATTATTAAAAGGCATAATATATTTTGTAAACATATTTATTAATGCTTAAAATCTGTGAAACGGGTTTGTCCGTAGGTCTGTCCGAGATTTTTGTTGACATCAAGACCGCGTGGATAAATGAATTTAAAATTAATATGAAGTTATCATTGTGACCAGCAGATGAACCAATTAAACTGTTACTGATTAAGCGGTCAAGATTACAGCAAGGTCAAATGTCAAAATGATTGTGAGCTAATAAGGATTGTTTGTGTGGTAGCTTTGAAACTCCTATTTAGAGCAAGTTTATTGTGATTCTATGTCGGTTGGAGTGAATTCGCTGCCATGGTGTTCGTCCACTGAGATTTGACCTCGGTCTCAGTGGCTGCCATGAGCATGGTCACTTTGTCTTCTAAGAACGCCAATTTGAACGCGTGACCAAAAAAGTTTAGTTGTGAAATGGTTATAGTGACCGACTGGCATAAAGAGATCCGGATTTCAAAGTGATCCAGTGAGGGTCAAAGTCATAGCAAGGTCAAATTTTGGAATTTTTTTTTCTTTCTTAAAGCTTTTTATCATACAGTCAGGATGAGTCAGTATTTCAAAGTTTACTTCAGTGTGAGACAATATCATCTGAATAACCTCCAGGATAACTCCACCTTCAAACTCTCAGAGGCAGGGAATGATACCAAACTGCATTAAACCAAAAAAGTGACTGGTTTTCCAGTTTTTTTTGCTTTTCTGGCTGCCTCACTAATTTTATAGCACTGAAAGAATATTTACAGTTGATCACATGTGCAGTAGCCTGGTGTCTGTCCAGGGTGTATTCCTATCTCACACCCTATGTTCCTGGGATTGGCGCTGAATCCACCTCGATCCTGAT
Source organism: Hemibagrus guttatus (assembly GCA_033459395.1). Classification (NCBI taxonomy): domain Eukaryota; kingdom Metazoa; phylum Chordata; class Actinopteri; order Siluriformes; family Bagridae; genus Hemibagrus; species Hemibagrus guttatus. The sequence goes on from JAUCMX010000002.1 coordinate 28,382,396, forward strand.
CAGAATAGTGCTGATAAATGAGTGGATTCCAAGATGGACTCCAGTGGAGAGATTCTGAAGCCTAGTCCTTTTTTCCAATCCACAATAACCAGCACATATAGCTCACATACAGTTCATTGCTTTAGAAAGCTTATATAACGGCTGGTCGGTGGCTGACCTCGCTCCATGGCCGAATGTCCACTGCAACATGATGGAGGGATGTGGGGAGGGAGAAGTCCCTGTACAAGGTGTTCTGAAGCCCCCAGGCTAACCGTGATGAATGGAGCCCCTAATGGCGGCAAACACTTTATCTCTGCTTCATCTGTTTTCATTAGGCAGCTGCAACCTTTGGCTTGGTCTGAGCGCGTCGCTGCTCGCCGGACCGCTGCACACCGAGCTCAGGGATTCGCCTCTGCCTGTAGGGCCCTGACTGGACTCCTTCCCACTGCTGTTAGGAAAATGACTTCAAAACATATTTGAAGTCTCAATTTCAGGAAGAGCAGTGGCATGTTTTCATTTTAGAGCCGAAAAAGAAGCCGATGAAAGAACGAGGACTGCCGCATGTACTGTGCAGTTTCCTGTACTGCTGTTTAAAATGGGTTGATGTTTTCAGGACTACAGCAATTGCTATTAGGACACTGATTTGTGCGGTGCTGAAGGTGGAATTATACCTGCGTGTTGTCCTTATGTACTTTCACCACAAAAATGAGCACAGTATGTAGACTTCACAATAACAATATCTTAGTTTTGATGAGAGAGCCAGGATTTTAAATGATCACTCACTTAAACATAATTTAATTTTTGGAGTTTTAGTGGATGACTGTGTTCATGGTAGTGAGCTCACTCCGAGATTGGAACTGTAGCCTGATGTTTTTGGTCACAGTGGCTGCCGTGAGCACGTCATATTACGTGTGGGTTAAGAACACTGATCTCAACTCGGTACCAGTAACTTATTTATTTATTTATTTTAATGATGTGTGACTTGTCTGACAGCAAATCAGGATGACCAATGTATCAGATTAACTGTTCTAACTTTCTACGTAGATTGGATTTCTTCTCAGTAATACAGATGAAATAAAGATCGGTTTAACTCGATGCCTGCGACTTGACAAATGGAATGTCACATCGTGTACCGGTGAATTGAGTATGTCTGAATTTTGGTGGGGGCACGGTGGCTTAGTGGTTAGCATGTTTGCCTCACACCTCCAGGGTTGGGGGTTCGATTCCCGCCTCCGCCATATGTGTGTGGAGTTTGCATGTTCTCCCCGTGCCTCGGGGGTTTCCTCCGGGTACTCCGGTTTCCTCCCCCAATCCAAAGACATGCATTGTAGGTTGATTGGCATCTCTAAATTGTCTGGATTGTGTGAGTGAATGAGTGTGTGTGTGTACCCTGCGATGGGTTGGCACTCCGTCCAGGGTGTATCCTGCCTTGATGCCCAATGACGCCTGAGATAGGCACAGGCTCCCCGTGACCCGAGAGTAGTTGGGATAAGCGGTAGACAATGAATGAATGAATGTCTGAATTTTCCACATTCACGGAATAACAAGTTTTTAACTCCTTCATGTTTGTTTTTCTTGAGATATGATTGGTCAAAAGATGAAAAAGTGCCAGAGGTCAAGCCACACTTTTTCTAATAAGTTAACTGTTAGGCCACTGAGACTACACGTCTGTCTATCTATCTATCTAGATAGATAGATAGACATATATAAGTGTACACTTAATCACAGCATAACACCATATACGGACATAACTGTCCGTTTGGGAAGTGACTGTGGATCAGTTTTTTTTACCTGCTTTGGTGGAAAACAGGTGGAGACTCCAACCTCCAAAAACTAAATGGTGGTCACAGACAATTGCTTGATTGATCGTCCAGCTCCTCCAGGACGACACATCCATACACGCAAGGAAGTTTGGCGTGTTTCCCAGCACTGTTTCCCAGTATTTCAAGAGCACGGGATATGGACTTTTGCGCAAGGAGAGCTGGACTGAGATGTAGAAGGGCAACAACTCAGCAGCAGGACCAGTATCTGCTACCTTGTGTGAGGACGAACAGAAGGAACGCTGATCAATTTCTCAATGTATACAAGTTAAAGATTTTCAACTTGAACTTGAGCGCTTTACGTGGTTTAAGCGTTCCCTTTTAATTTTTTCTGTAAATACCATCAGCACCTTTTTTTTTTTTCCCCTTCTTTGAAGCAGACACATTCCTCCGTTGTTGCAGTTGCTTTCAGTTAAAGATGCGCTCTCCCGGTGTCCCAGCGTGTACATGGAAGACAAGACGACACTTTCAATATCTGATGTAAGCTTTACTTTCAAATCTTGTTACATTTAGAACTGGCAATCTGAACATAAGAAATGCCGAACTGAGGGGAAAAAAAATATACAAAACAAAACTGAAAGTACAAATGGTCTAATTACCAGTTATTGTCACAAACAACCCTGTACAGCCTTAGGAATGAAGTAATAAAAAAAGCTTTATTTTACAGCATATCATTTTTACTGAGTGCCAAAAAACGAACGAACGAACAAACAAAAACCAAATGATCATTGAGCCTTATTGAGTCATAAAATACAACCAATGCAAAGCAAACAGAATGTGCTGGAAAGGAAAATATCAAGGTAAATGCAAACGGAGTAATTTTTTCTTTACGAAGAAAACATAAGTGCTACAAGTTAGAAAAGAGCGATCAATTTCATGCATCTTTTGTAGGGCTATAAAGGTAGTCTCGCGTAATGCACAATGATGTTGAAGAACAAAGAAAATTAAACAAAGAAAGAAGGAAAGAAAAGCACTGCCCCTTTGCGTTTAGGCAAAAGACACACAAGAGTAAGTGCTTGAGTACTGGCGGCAGCACAGAGAGGGATTCCTGTCCTCCATTTCCTGCCCACACAATCGGACAGGACTGAGCTGCAGCCATCACCGTCTTTTACAAAACGATTACATGGTTTATTCAGACAAATAGGATCTTATCCATCCGAATATTTTTTTTAATTTATCTGAAAAGGTCCCGAGAATCAGTCTGACTCATTCTTGGGCCTTCCAGGCCACATCTTTTCCACCACGTGGCACTAGAGCATAAAAGAAGGCATGGGGCTGGAGCATCAGTAATGATCTGGAGCTCCGCTTGATGCATGCCATAGCGCTTCGTCTGCATGCTGGGCATCTATGCAGAGAAAAGTTAATAACATGGGATGAAAAGAAAAGAAATGGGGGGGGGGGTAGCTTTGTTGGTCGAACCAACTCGAGAGCGAGATGCAATGCTGCATTTAGAAATTCACAACTTGGTCATAAAAATTCACATCTTCATTCCGATTCATCTTCTCCAAAGACAGAGAAGACTAAGCTTAATTAGGGAGCCGGCGTCGGAGAGATGAGCCGAGGGTCAGCTCTGTGAGTAATGCTCCAGGGTTAAGAGTCCCTTTATCTGCGTGTGAACTCGGGGTTCGCAAAGGTGTTCATGTAGAACTAACAATTACAGCCGGTGTTATGGTGAATACTAATTATTCATTTTGCTGTAAGTAAGTTGAATATACACACTTGCAGCATACGCTCACACGAGCGGGTGTGTTTGTCGGTGTAGCCACCACTACAGCCGTTTTATTTAGTTTTTAATTCCTTCGTGAAACGTTAGAAGCCAAAATGTACAACCAACATGAGAGTATGATGTGTACATGACGGGATTGGAAATATAGTTAGCACATCGGACCATAGGGTTGGTTCAAGGGTTATTCAAGGCAACAGTCTGTATTTGTTGCTTTAGCGAGTTGGAAATAATTTGCATAGAACTGAGAAAATTGAGGTTGAGAAAATGCTTATGGAAATTGCAGCTCCAGTATCATGCATAAATCATAAGTTGTGGCTTGCTAGTGTTAATATAAGGTAATAGTCTTTGACTTAAGTATAAATAAAACATTTTGTTGCCACTGGTTTGAAGAAAGTGAGCCAGTTCATTGACTATTGCACAAAACTATAGATAGACAATTGGATTTTTAATAAAAAGGCAATCATACTAATCAGTCTGCTTTAGTAATTTAGTGTGTGACTGCAGTTCTGCGCTCTAAACACATTGGAGCCTTACTATAGAGCATTTCCTCTGACTCGATCCCAAACTTCAAGGCTTTACGAGCTTATCATAGACTGAGCTATTTATTTATTTATTTATTTATTTTTTAAGTACTAATTTCTGATTCTAATAGAGATTCTTGTTTCAGATTATTTTTTTCTTTTCTTATAATCCACTGATTTGTTTGGAAAAGTGCAATTTTACAGCACAGTGCAAAACTGGCATTTACAAATTTAGCCTGGTTCTTCAGAAGCCAGGTGAAAATCTACTGTATTCCTAATGTACGATTCACTTTAAAACTGAGCTGTCCAACATGGGCAACATCTGTGAATGAGTAAGAGCTTTATATTCATTTCTTTTCCCCAACCTATATGACAGACACCAAGTGAGCCATTGTATAAATGCCAATGCTGTGGTCTGACAAGGTTGGTGGAAGTGGCATCAAAGGAAATTTTATTGGGCTTAAGTGCTTTTGCTTGAAATGTGTCAACATGATAAGTGCAATTAAAATGGGGGGGGGGGGGGGGGGGGGGGGGGGAGTGGAGAGGGGGAACACAGGATACTAGTACCATGTTTGCCCACTTTAGAGAAAGCCGTGCTTCCGCAAATCCTCCTTAGAAATAACGGCTGCCTCAACATTGCACTTAAGAGCCATTATCCAATGAGATCTTCATAACAGCTTGTTAGTACAGGATATATAATTATATATTTTACACTGTAAAGGCTCATTAAAAATGGTAGGAAATGAATAAAAAAAAGCAACCAGAAATGTTAAGACACAGAAGGCCACCAAAACCAATAGACCACTATTTTTCATATCTTGACTCTTTCTACCTCTGTATCACTTTAACATGAACCAACGAAAAGTACATTCATTCAAGTCATTTTGGAACAGTTTCTCCTTTTTTACACCAAAAAAAAAAGAAAAGAAAAACAACAAAAAAGTAATGAAAAAAAAAAAAAAAAAAAAAAAAAAAAAAAAAAAAGCTTCAAGAAGCACCATTGAATCGGCTTTGCGTGACTGGACACGTGGGATTTTTCTCCCCCAACAACCCGTCACCTCGATTATTCTCGTAAATGTATAGGTGCGTGATACAATGCAATAGCTATGCACAGGGCTCAACTGCTCACTCGTCTTATCTTTCAAACTTGGTTAGCTTTTGGCACAGTCTGTGGCAATGTGTAGTAATGGCAAGAGCTGTGGTTTTTCGGGGAGTTACGGTGGACGAACTGTTCCTACAAAGGAAGCTAGGATAGCATGGACCACTGAATCATGGGCCGCTGAATGGCTTGTTTTAAAAAAAAAAATAAATAAAAAATAAAACTGTTCTGCCATCAGCTGTGCATGACTGGTAAATAGCCTTCAGCTTACGAGCCAAGTTCAGTGTTTCAAGAATGGTGTCACCAAGCCTGAAACCCATTCGACCCCAGTACACATTGTGGGGCAGTGGAGAGGGGTGGGGTTGTTAGGGGTGGGGACTTTCTGGGAGAAATGGCTACAAAACTATATACAGTTCGATAAATAATCAAGTGCATGGTTTGAGGCGTTGCTCTGAAAATGAGACTTGTAAGAAAGCGATTCGTGTCTATTTTTTTTTCCTCTTTTTTTTTTTTTTTGTCGTGTTGCAAACGCCCTGGGATATTTTGTATTGAGTCCCTAAATGACATATAAAACAATCGTAACACATAGGCGAGCATGCTACCTGATGCTTGGCAAAAAGACATACTAATGCACAAAAAATGTCGAGCTCTTAGACATTTGCATCTTCTTTTGTTTTTCTTTTTACCTCCTCAGAGAAGGGAAAACAAAACTCCTATGGAAATCACTACTATCTGTTTCATGGTCATTCAAAATCTGCAGAAAAGAAAAGACCAACAAAAGCAGAATAATTAGATTAATAAAGAAAAGCAGCTTTGATATAAATTCATTGAGAGCTCATACAGCCTTTTTTTCCTTTTGATAAACACTGCGTGTTCGTTCATTTCCTCAGAAGCAGCATTCTCCAACAGACAGAACTGCCGTGAGCAGGACTGGTCACTCCTAGCCGCTGTCCAGATGCTGCAGGGGCGAGTGAAAGAAAGGAAAGATGAAGGAAGAATGACAAATAAAGGAAAATGTAGAGGTAGGTAGCTCGGATGAGACGGGCAACTCAGACGGTTTTTGCCCTTTCTGTCAGTCCCAGATACGCCAGGAAGGAGTGTTTGGGGGATATGTGCAAGGGTGAGGTCTTTGAAGATGGGCGGGGCCAGAGTCTGGAGAACGGTGGAGAAGAACGTGAAGGGGCATGGCTATGGAATGTGAAGCGGCGGCGAGCGCTGAAGAGTGTGGTGAGAGGTATGAGATGAGCCGGATCTGAGGTCCTGTACTGCTCAAAATAATGAGCTGCCAGTGTCGGCGAAGATGTAGGAGAAGCTCCATTGGCACAGAGGTAGTGCGGGGAGGGCGCGGCGGCAGGTAGCATACCCGAAACAGACAAGGCAACCGACTGCAAGGCCTGTGAGGCACTCAGGCTCATGAGCGGGCTGCTACTGCTACCGTCAGGCAGGTAAAAGGGCTCGATGGCATCAGCACTGAGTGGCCGTGGCGTAAAGGCCTTGGCCTCCTCCTGGGTACTGCCCTCCCCAGCCTGGTGCTTACGGACGTGGCGGTTGTAGACAAACGGGTGCGTGGTGGTAAAGGGACAGCGGGCACAGCCCAGTGCGTGGCGCGGTGCGTGCTTTAGCCGCTTGTGCAGGTTAAGGTTGTCCTTGCGCTTGCAGCTGTAGCTGCAGCGGTCGCAGTGGAAAGGGCGCTCGCCCGTGTGCACGCGTCCGTGCTCTATCAGCTTGTTGGCCGTCTTGGCCAGGTAGCCACACTGCTCGCAGCGGTAGTGGTTGCCCAGACGGTGGGCGCGCGCGTGCCGCTCCAGCTCGGCCCGGCTCGCCCACGCCGCCTGGCAGATGCGGCAGCGGTGCTCCGACTTGTAGTGCGTCTTCAGGTGGCACTCCATGGCCGCCGCCCTGCTGGTGGAGTACATGCACAGAGGGCACCTGGGCACAGAGACAGAAGGTGAGGGGGCGCAGGAAGCACGGAAGAATGTTTAATACTGTGGCTTCCAAGTAAGACTTAATTTCTTTAGATTTAAAAAGAAAAGAGAGGACGTGCACAAACGCGCAAACACACACAAAATGGACAAAGGGAAGGGATGAAGGATGCACTTATGTATGTGGCTGACCCTAAATGGTATATTACAGATAAAATCTATGTGTGTGCAAGTTTATGTGTATTTCATGTATGTGTGTGTGTATGAGAGAGAGAGAGTGTGTGTGTGTGTGTGTGTGTGTGTGTGTACACATACAGATATGTGTTTTAAGAGACAGTTTGGGGGTCATACGGAGGTTAAATGAATAAATGAGTGCACTTACATTTAAATAGCACCTTTCATCTGCTCAGGGCCCCAAAGCGCTTCACAAACCCTGCAGAACAGAATGACCTCAGAAAGCACACCAAGAAGAGCGCTTCTCTGCCTCAACACTGAACCTCAACACTACCTTGTTCTCTCATCATCAGTCTCACAACAGCAGAGCAGGCGCAACACACCCAACTCACGCTCAGCAAACATTCTCAATTCATGGACACATTTTGAATAAGCCTCATAATTAATTACTGTATGTAATTTTTTCTCATGACAAACTATCTTAAAGGTTTTGCTTTAAAAAAAAAAAAAAAACCTACACATTTACCCCAAATGGTGTGCCTCAGCCAAGACATGTTTCCTGTGTACTGTGTACAAAGGCGATAGGAAAAAAAGTCTATAAATACATTGGCAAATATTCTTACATTTGCTCAGATTAGTAATAATAACAAATTGAGCTAAGGGCTCAAACAAAGTTTCGTCTTTATAGACTGGTCAGTAAGTCACTTTATCATAAAGCACATGGGCAAGCCTGAGTAACTTCACTGAACATATGGTGGACTGTAAGTATTGACCCTATTAAAGTATTCTGTAATATTACCACCTGGAAATGATATTATTTTAATTACGATAATTCATGAATGTACATAATAATAATAATAATAATAATAATAATAATAATTAGTTATTATTCTTAGTATTTATGAATTCATTTGTGCAGTTACTGCATCATGTGATCGCCGGAATTTGTTGGAGAACATACCTATAAAAACAGCATTATGAACTTCATGGTGCTTTCCAACAGAAAAAAGTATCAGTCAGGAATTGGTTATAAAAGTCTCACTCTTGAACATTTAACTAATTCCGTTATTCAAAATTAGAAAGAGTAGGGCACAACCAAGACTTTGTCTAGAGAGGTCATCCACTAAAGTCCAAGTCACTGACTACTCAGAAAAGAAGGGAAAAAACTTTGGTGCTATCATCATCATGCTACATTGTGATGTGTATTTGTATGAAATTAGCCACGTATCTCTAAAGCAAAACTAAAGAAGCAAACACTGGACAGCAAGCATGTCTTGGTTGATAGTGCAAGTGGAAAATCTGCGCATTTAATTTTGTCATTTGTACCTGACCAATTTTTTTTTTCCTACAGCATGTGGCACACTTGTTGCTTTTGTTATAAATCTAAATTCTTAAAACCTTAAGCACAAAGACAAAATGCCTGCATTCCCACCTCTTATGTGTAATAACTAAAATAGAAGGTGGTGTGTTCAGCTAAATATATATATATTTTGAATCTTTTAGACGTGAGAGAAAGTCAAAGCCAAAAAATTAAGCTACTGCTTTCTGGTGTCCTGTTTTGTGTATTCCTGAGAATAGCCCATAAGGCGTGACTAACACGCCTAGTGACAAGCTGCATCGCTCTCTAACTCTATTATGCTTAGCATGATGGCTAGAGGCTAAAGTAACTAGCATGAGAAAGCACAGCCATATTAAGTGACATGATGAGGCAATGGCATCTGAAATACACACAAGACTCTGAGACATGAATTATGTATGTCACACGGCTAGACAAATACCACAAAAAAGAGAAGAGACTGGACTATGTACTGGAACACTCTGCAGGGGGGAGAAAAAGAAATGATCCACAAATGAACCACAAAGGGGTCAATGTGTGTGTGTTTGTGTGTGTGCTGTAGTGTGGCTAGGGAGAAGTGTGCTGCATGTGTTTAGTTTTTGTGTAAGTGCTGGCGACTAGGACAGGCTGGGAAAGAACAGTGTGAACTCGAGTCTAATGCTCTTGGCAGTGGGCTCGTTTAACAGATGGAGAGGCGCTGACTAGCTCGTCGTGATTTCTTCAGATATTGCACATGCAGAACCAGACTTCGTGCTGGAATGAGCTACTGTCGCATGGCAGAGATGGGTTTGTTCCTGAAAGTGCTTTAGACAATTCTCTACTTTTGTTTGGAATGTAACATAACAATAATGCGAATTTTAGTTAATGGTGTCATGGCACATTCAGGAGCTTCCATTATCTGTATATCATTGAATGTGTTTGGGAGGGGAGGGAGTTCTCCTTCAAATGCTGCTGTAGGATCAGGGGTGTGGAACAAAAGAGAAATTTTTAGTTATATTTTCAAGTTTACCTAAACCGAATAACGGGAATAAATCGTATAAAACGTAGAACTGTCACCAGCCTAGTAGGTGTGTATATCCTTATGAAATATGATAACGTTTAAAGCAGCCAGTAATCCAATGCAAAATGCCTTGGAGCCAATGCGGTGAGCTGAATTGTGATCTGTTTCAGAAATTTTCAAAAATGTTTATCTATTATGAGGAACTGGAATGAGTTCAAACATACTGAATGCTGGCTTTACATCAAACATCGACTACTGTGATTTGTTGAAGGTCAAAGGCCACCTAATACGTACATACAGTAATATCGCATGACGAGATAAAGCCAGACCTGAGCGAGGCTCTAGCAAAAATTTTGCCGCCTACAAATCTGAGTGATAAGCTTAAGAGTGCCTCCTCCAAATAGCTCAAAAATATAAACCAAATACTTGCTGTCCAACACTAGGTGTGAGGGGGGCAAACCAGGCCAGAGATATTAGGGTACTGAAGGAGGAGTTGGTTTCAGAACAAAGAGTACAGACAAAAATAGCTCTTGGAGAAGTTGGCAGCAGACAAATTGGGTGAGAATTAGTCAGATTTGCTAAATAAATGGGTTGGATTGGTCAGAGTTTCTCCCAGAGTTAATGGACTTGGTCAGAGTTTCTAAAGGAATGGGTAAGATTAGTCAGAATTTCCAAAGGAGCAGGTGGGATCGGTCAGAGTGTCTAAAAGGAGTTGGTGAGATTATTCAAAGGTTTTTCAGGAGTGGGTAGGATTGTTTCTAAATGAGCCGGCAGGCTTGGTCAGACTTTCCAAAGAAGCGGGTGGGATTGGACAGAGAGTGGGTAGGATTGTTTCTAATGGAGTCTGAGGAATTGGTCAGAGTTTCTAAATGAGCCGGCAGGATTGGTCAGAGTTTCCAAAGGAGCCGAAGGCCAGAGGTTTTACAGGAGTAGGCAGGATTGATTTCTAAAGGAGTCAGAGGGATTGGTCAGTTTCTAAAGGAGCCGAAGGGATTGGTCAAGGATTTCTGTAGGTCAGAGCTTCTGTAGCAGTAGTCAGGCTTGGTTAGTAGTGGGTCTCTAGTCTCTGCAGGAGTGGGTGACTGGTCAGAGTCCTGAAGGAGTGGCTGGAACACTGAGAGTGTCTCGAGAAGCGGTCAGATGTGTAGCAGGAGTGGACCAGAGGAAGCAGGGTTTCTGCAAGTTTGGGTGAGCACGGTCAGAGTTTCTCAAAATCTGAGATTTTGCAGGAACAGTTTAGAATGGTCTGACAGGCATGTGTGGTCAATTTTTGCAGAAGTATGTAGGACTAGTGTAGAGTCTCTGTGGGACCAAGGTATGATGAGTCAGATCATCTCCAAAAGTGGACGGGGGTGGTCATATTCAAAATGTGTGTGTGTGATCAAGTGGGAGTGGTCAGAGATACTTCAGGGGTGTAGGTGTGGCTGGAGCATGTGAGGTAGTGCACAGTCAGTAAGTCGCACACAGTTTATTCATTGGTGCGGTCATATTGTGACCAGTGTGCTGACTTCAACTGGTGAATATTTGCACCCAATATTGGCTGTTTTTTTGTCATATCGAGGAAAATATAATTGTTCCCTTTAAGGTATCAGCCTGAACCAAAAGCAGCACTCCAGGGGGAGCTCAATTCTAGGTGGGAGGGTTGTGTTGTGGGTGGGAAGGGGGCAGATGGGCAAGGGTTATGTAGGGCGGTTGGGGGAGGGAGTGGGATTTGTGAGGCGGTAGAGGAAACTCGTGCTGTACTTGCTTTCCTTACTTGAGCCCTCCAGCAGGGACCGTATGGCACTTCTTATGCTCGAGGAGCTGCTCAGGCGTCTTCATGAACTTGTGGCAGACATCACACTCGAACATTCGGGCAATCAGGTGGATCTGAAGGTGCCGCTCGTACATGGTCCGCGTCTTACACACAAAGTTGCAGAACACACATTCAAAGCCTTGAGGAAGAGGGAGAGAGAGAGAGGACACATTTACAAGTTTATGCTGATGAGTTTTCCAGATGCTCTAATCCGAAGCAACAAAATCAGGAGACAGAAGCTGACATGAACACAGAAGAACAAATGCAACATTTATAAGGACTTGTAACCTAAAGATAAGAAGGTTCCTTTGGATCATGTACTAAAGATCTTTCCTTGGTGTAAGCTGTAAGTGTGAGAACTAATCAAACAACCACCAAGCGTGATGTTGATGATTCTACTTTAAGGATAAGTCTTTGGTTGAGTAATACTTTTTCTCCCACAAAGTGGTGGTACTGGTGCGGGAGCTGGTGTTGGCAGGGACCTGTAAACCATTTTAAGAACTGGTTAGTGTGTTTACCAGTTTGAGAAACAAATTATTAGGTCATCAGAAGTGGGAGTTTTGTGAAACACCGCCAAGTTTAACCAATATTTTGCTTTAGAAAGTTAAATCCATCATGACTAGATAATTGGTCATTATTTTTTGCTCCATATTCTGAGTGTGTACCTGGGCATTGGTGGCTCAATGGTAGGTTTCTCATGTACCATGCAGAAGGCCCGGGTTCAATTCCCAGCCAATGCCCAAACCCCAGTCACTGGATGCAATGCCGGTCCCAAGCCCGGAAGAAATGGGAGGGTTGCGTCAGGAAGGGCATCCGGCGTAAAACCTGTGCCAAGTTGTGGCGACCCCGAACAGGATGTGTACCTGCTCTACATTTATTAGGCTCTATTATTAAATGAAATCTTTCAAAAATAGTCTTCAAACCCATGCAGTGGTCACGAATTTTTAATGGATGTCATGTAAATAACTATGATGCTAAAGTCGGTTTCTCAGACTATTAGGATTTCGTTGCGAGACCCAACTTGGTGGTGTAGACCTATAGACCACACGCCTAATAAAGCTCTATTGTGGTCCATTTAAAATCTATTGATTATCTAAAATCAAACTGGATTGTTCCACTTTTGTTCTAACCCATTCCTTGCTTCTGTATGGCTGTCTCTATTTACCAGATCACAAATCAGTCTCACAATTTACAGCGAAAACAGTAAAGGATGTCTCACCTTTTTCTGATTTCTCCTCCATTCCTGACACCAAGCTTGATTGGCTGCTGGCAGATGAGGGCGGGGCCAACAGACTTTTGAGTTCCTCGCTTCCCTGGGTAACGTCTCCACTTTCAGAGCTGTTCAGAGAGTCGCTGAGGGCAGAGAGAGATGAAGACGTGCTCTTGCTCTCACTCAGGGGACTCCTGGAATTCAGGCCTGTCCAAGTAAAGCGCAGGAAACAGAACGTCATCCACACAACGCACACCTGCCATCGTTTCTTTGCCCTGTATTTGGCAAGTACTGTAGAGCAGGATGCTTCAGTACATGCCCCAGATTGCAAATATCATACCTTGATTAACATTGAGGATCAGTGCCATCTTTTAATGCAGTACAAAATCTTGCTGGCATTAAATCTGTCCTGTACTCGCAAAAAGCGACAATTTGCTGCTGTCGCTCCAGGGTTGTCTGTTGTGGGCATGTAGAAACCACTAGAGTTATCACTTTTCCCCAAAAAGAAATAGTTGTACTTAAAATGTATGATTCTAATATAATCTGTACGATGTATATATCAGTGTGTTACTAAAGTACAAAAAGGTCTTCAGTTGACTTGCACCCTGTTTACTGGATAAAATCATTCACATTTTTTTTTACTGCGTCATACCCATAACCTCGTTTCTCTGTGGCTGGTTGCTGTTTTTATGGGGAATGAATGTTCTGCGGTCACATCCAAGTGGATTATGCGGTGTTGTCAGATTTTAAAAAAAGGGAGTCACCTGTTTTGAAAACACATGAACCTTGGTTTTGGGGAAGAACCCCAGCTTGGTTGCATGTGACCAGTATCAGGTGAGCTCTCGATGGATCCCCCTAATTCATCGCATGCTTTCTGCATTTGGTCTTGGGATCCCCTAGCACACAGGCAATTCAGTGTAATTTTCATCTTTTGTTCTCTTTTTAAGGACTGAAGTGGTTGTCATTACATCAGAGGCAACAGATGGCTCTGTGGTAGGCTCAAACTGCACTGAAATGCTTCATAAAGGTCTATTTTTGAGAGAAGACTTTTCCAAGGTAAAAGGCTGTTTTCCTGTTTCATGTTGATCGTATAGTGGTCGTTGCAGCATTATAAAGTCAACGGGGATCCTGAGCTCCTGTTGTCTGTATGCAAGCAGGCAGAACAATCAAGGCTGCAGCCTTATTGATTTCTTCAGTCTGCGAGGGCTAGAGGGAGGGGGCAGTCAGGTCACGGGCACTGGAGCTAAGATGGGGGAGCGACGCAGGGCATGACTCTCCCCTAAGGCTCCAAAGCTACCGGAATGGACACAATGCTAGCTTGCATACACTGTCTGACTAACGTATAAGTCTAGCATACTAAACTTCCATCTAGACAGTCAGGCTAAGCGGAGTGAATGACCATGTGTAATCCCTGGTTTGCTGGGTGATGCTGAACAATGCGATTTGAAAAAAATTGCCAACGTGAGTGAAGTCAGCGACCTCTATTAGTATAAGTGAAGCTGACATGCTACATGACATGGAGATGGATTAGCATCTCAATGGGTTTGAAACCCTGTGGCAGGAAGACAAACACATGCAGTGGAAACCTGTCTTTTTACTCCAGCAGACACACACATCTCCGGCAGTGGAGAGAGACTGATTAGAGGTCAGCCATTCTGTGGAAGGCAGTGTCCCTGGCATAGGTCTAAATTACACCTGACACATCGAACTGGCCTTTCGCTGTCACCCTGCCTGGTGGACACGGCCACTCTGGCACACTTTAAATGCCAGCAATGGGTGTGAGAGAGTGGGAGCCTTGGCCGTGGGTGGCTGCATGGGGACCGTTCAGGCTATTGATTTCCCAACCTCCTGTGTCTGATAACGCCAGGTCTTCTAGATAAATACACACTCACTCGCGCACACAAGACTGGGCCACCCTCAGACATAAACTCTTGTAACAGCAGGCCAGCGCACCTTGGCGATAAACCCATTGGCTCTTTTGTTAAAAACACTATCGACCTTCAGATTTGGACCGAGGAGTCTATGGAAGCTTAACAAAGAACTGTTCACTGGCTGTTTGTTACACTGTTTGCTAGACGACAGAAATGACCAGTGGATATGCATCCAGTAACGCAGAAAAACCTTACATTTCCTCACTGATTCATTAACCACAATCTAAATTCTGCCCATGTCTACTGACAATTTAAAAACGAATGGATGTTGCTGTGCAATGTATTTAAAAGAAACTTTTGTTCATGTTCCTGGTCATAATCTTCACACATTAAGGACTAAATGTTTTTCAGTACTCTTCCATTCAAAAGCAACGACTTCTGAATGTTCACATCATACACCCCAAGCAAAAATGTTCACAAATAGATGAAAGTCCACTGAAGTACCAAAGAGATTTCTAAAGATTTCAGAGTGGTCACTAAATTAGTAGAGATCATTCCTGCTTAAAACAAATGTTGAAAAATTGTGCTACAATAATCTGTGGGTGCTAAGACTTTGCTGGGAATTTTGTGGCCTTGGTTCCCCAGAAGAAACATTAATAACAGTAATGATTGACCTAATTTACTGACCCTAAATATTTAGTTTTTGTTTAATATTACTCAAAAGTTAGATTTAAAACAACTTGAGATTGTGTCTTGATTTTTTTTTAACCGTCTTTATTAGTTACTAGTGAGATGAGACACTTTTGTAATGAGTACAAATCTAGAAATGCAGAAATTTTAGGAGCTGGTTTCTGCTTAAACTTCAAAACGCCTGACCAGCAAAGTGAATGCCCAGGCATGACCGTTACTCAAGTCTGAATAGTGTGACTGCTCCATTACTTTTAAGACTGTAAATCTGTACAACAACCGCAACATTACATAAAATGACGAGTGTCCAACGTTCAGCTCTAGTGCAGAGCCAAAAGTTTTGCCTACTCCAGGAATTTCCTTCTCAACACCACACAATTTATTGTATACTTCTTATCATCCATTCCCCAAGCTCACTCGTCAGTCAGTACCACAGCGTGATCTTCCAAGTAATGAGCCAGATTCTGCTTTGTGTACGCCAACAGCGAGTTTAACTTCATTAATACACTTGTTTCTAACACAGAAAATGTTTGTCTTCTCTAACTACTCCATATAACGCTCTCTTGTAGTGACAGTTTCTGTCGTTCAGTACAAGCGTATAGTCTAGTGGCCTTAAGTGTAGTGCAGAAGGGTCTGACCTGTGTGTTCAGCGTTGATATGAGCCTTCATCTCTGCCTCGTCCACTCCCACGTACTCACACGAGTTACAGCACAGTGAGAACATCCACTGCTCCTTATCCACGTGCAGAGACATGTGGCTCACAAACTGTGCATTCAGCTCTGTTTGGAAACCGCACACTCGACAGCTAGAGAGAGAGAGAGTGTGAGAGAGAGAATGTGTGCATGAGGGGAAGGTGTGTGTGTGTGTGTGTGTGTGTGTGTGTGTGTCCTGTTGGGAGGCAACAACATGTGGCTTAACGATATGAGCTTCTGTAAGTGTTTTACAGACAGACCCCATGCATGCAACCACACACACACACACACACACGCAACCACACACACACACACACACAAACTGCAAGATTATTAGGATCTCTCTCTATTTCTTTCCCATTTTCTTTCTCTAGAATAAATTCCTCTGGGAAACATTTTTCAATAAATACATATTTGAAAGAAAGAAAATCCAGCCACCAATGTTTAATATTTAAGGGGCCTAAACAAATAAGTACATCATTTATTATTATTAAAACTAGTGTGGCTGGATCTGTAAAGCCACTTGTACCGAAATTGGGTGGCATCATTGTGCTTATACACCGATCAGGCATAACATTATGAGCAGTGAGAGGTGAAGTGAGTAACACTGAGTATCTCCTCATCATGGCACCTGTTAGTGGGTGGGATATATTCGGCAGCAAGTGAACATTTTGTCCTCAAAGTTGATGTGTTAGAAGCAGGAAAAATGGACAAGCGTGAGGATTTGAGCGAGTTTGACAAGGACCAAATTGTGATGGCTAGATCACTGGATCAGAGCATCTCCAAAACTGCAGCTCTTGTGGGGTGTTCCCGGTCTACAGTGGTCAGTATCTATCAAAAATGGTCCAAGGAAGGAACAGTGGTGAACCGGCAACAGGGACACAGGCGGCCAAGTCTCATTGATGCACGTGGGGAGTGAAGGCTGGCCCGTGTGATCCGATCCAACAGACGAGCTACTGTTGCTCAAATTGCTGAAGATGTTAATTCTGGTTCTGATAGAAAGGTGTCAGAATACACAGTGCATGACGGGTCAGGTTTGTTTTGGCAGCAAAAGGGGGACCAACACAATATTAGGCAGGTGGTCATAATGTTATTGTTATGCCTGATCGGTGTAATTGCATTTGTAATAATGACTGGGTTAATTAACATACATGGCCACAAGCAACCAATCAGCTTTCAGCAAACTTTTTACACTGAATTACTGTTACAAAACAGAGCTTCTCTCTCTCTCTCTCACACACACACACACAATATGAATAAATATGGCACATATTCCCAGCATGGACTAAAATTAATATAGCAGTGAATTAGATGAGACGTTATCTAAAATCGAAGCTGAAGCTCATTCTCAATATTTGATCAGTGTTTCTATATTCACCAGGCAGTAGATATTATTTGGGTTCAGTCAGAGATTGCCTTTGTGACTTTTCCTCGGTTATTATTCAATTACATGTACTTATGATGTCTCGCATCTAATTACGAGCCAGGCAAAATTTCTTTCTGGAAACTATCAGTAACGAGACACGGGTAAAGCAACCCTCCAGATCTCCATGCATGAGGTGTCAGTGAGGGGGCATGGCCACAGCCACAGGGGTAGAGCAGGGTGATGGATGCCACTCTTGGAATAAACCTAGTTACTCAAATCTGCCCTCAAACCAAATTCCTCGAATGTTTGACGCGGGCTCAGTTTTACACCTCCACATTTCCTACAGATATGATGAATGATATCTAGCTCATGTTGATTTAACCATTTGAACCTGTTACCTTCCTCCTTCCCTACTACACACCTTTCCTGTTAGTTTCACTGCAGTTAATGAATAATCCCTAGAGGTTATGGGAAAAAAACAAGCCGAGTTTAATGGGTTAATCATTGTGGCACTGTAGGCATTCTGAGGAAAAATCTCTTCATCTACAGTATACTCAGCCTTAGTGCCTCACTGTGGGTGGACAAATCAGTAGCCTGGTGACCAGGTCAAACAGATTTCATGTGCAAGCTGAGACACTTCCTGTTGACTTTAGCAAAACGACACACCTCGGTGTTATAAATAGAGTAAAAACTACACATTCCAAATCACACACACTTCATCATAGTTGTGTTCCAGCAATGGTAGATTTATTTTTATATATATATATATATATATATATATATATATATATATATATATATATATATATATATATATATATTTTTTTTTTTAAATCTAAAATAATATCGGCAAAATATTGTCAAATTGGTCATCAAGTACAAATACATATATATAAAAAAAAAAAAAAAATATATATATATATATATATATATATATATATATATACAGTGGGGCAAAAAAGTATTTAGTCAGCCACCAATTGTGCAAGTTCAACCACTTAAAAAGATGAGAGAGGTCTGTAATTTTCATCATAGGTACACTTCAACTATGAGAGACAGAATGAGAAAAAAAAATCCAGAAAATCACATTGTCTGATTTTTAAAGAATTTATTTGCAAGTTATGGTGGAAAATAAGTATTTGGTCAATAACAAAAGTTCATCTCAATACTTTGTTATATACCCTTTGTTGGCAATGACAGAGGTCAAATGTTTTCTGTAAGTCGCCACAAGGTTTTTACACACTGTTGCTGGTAGTTTGGCCCATTCCTCCATGCAGATCTCCTCTAGAGCAGTGATGTTTTGGGGCTGTCGCTGGGCAACACGGATTTTCAACTCCCTCCAAAGATTTTCTATGGGGTTGAGATCTGGAGACTGGCTAGGCCACTCCAGGACCTTGAAATGCTTCTTACGAAGCCACTCCTTCGTTGCCCGGGCGGTGTGTTTGGGATCATTGTCATGCTGAAAGACCCAGCCACGTTTCATCTTCAATGCCCTTGCTGATGGAAGGAGGTTTTTACTCAAAATCTCACGATACATGGCCCCATTCATTCTTTCCTTTACACGGATCAGTCGTCCTGGTCCCTTTGCAGAAAAACAGCCCCAAAGCATGTTTCCACCCCCATGCTTCACAGTAGGTATGGTGTTCTTTGGATGCAACTCAGCATTCTTTCTCCTCCAAACACAACAAGTTGAGTTTTTACCAAAAAGTTCTATTTTGGTTTCATCTGACCATATGACATTCTCCCAATCCTCTTCTGGATCATCCAAATGCTCTCTAGCAAACGTCAGACGGGCCCGGACATGTACTGGCTTAAGCAGGGGGACACGTCTGGCACTGCAGGATTTGAGTCCCTGGCGGCGTAGTGTGTTACTGATGGTAGCCTTTGTTACTTTGGTCCCAGCTCTCTGCAGGTCATTCACTAGGTCCCCCGTGTGGTTCTGGGATTTTTGCTCATCGTTCTTGTGATCATTTTGACCCCACGGGGTGAGATCTTGCGTGGAGCCCCAGATCGAGGGAGATTATCAGTGGTCTTGTATGTCTTCCATTTTCTAATAATTGCTCCCACAGTTGATTTCTTCACACCAAGCTGCTTACCTATTGCAGATTCAGTCTTCCCAGCCTGGTGCAGGTCTACAATTTTGTTTCTGGTGTCCTTTGACAGCTCTTTGGTCTTGGCCATAGTGGAGTTTGGAGTCTGACTGTTTGAGGTTGTGGACAGGTGTCTTTTATACTGATAACAAGTTCAAACAGGTGCCATTAATACAGGTAACAAGTGGAGGACAGAGGAGCCTCTTAAAGAAGAAGTTACAGGTCTGTGAGAGCCAGAAATCTTGCTTTTTTGTAGGTGACCAAATACTTATTTTCCACCATAATTTGCAAATAAATTCTTTAAAAATCAGACAATGTGATTTTCTGGATTTTTTTTTCTCATTCTGTCTCTCATAGTTGAAGTGTACCTATGATGAAAATTACAGGCCTCTCTCATCTTTTTAAGTGGGAGAACTTGCACAATTGTTGGCTGACTAAATACTTTTTTGCCCCACTGTATATATATATATATATATATATATATATTTTTTTTTAAATCTAAAATAATATCGGCAAAATATTGTCAAATTGGTCATCAAGTACAAATTCACCAAGTTAACCAGCATTAATGCATCCCTAGGTATTACTTTATGTACGTTTGTAGCATAATCAGTTCCCAGGAACAACACCATTGGACTGGACCTGCCCACTGGAGCTTTCACCCACCTGGTGGTCATGCCATGTCTAAAAGCCTGGACACACCTCAGGTGTGAATGCAAACAATGATGATGAGAGTGCACCAGGTGTGTGTGTGTGTGTGTGTGTGTCTGTGTACCTGTAGTAGTAGGGGCAGTTTTTGCGTTCTACTCCATCGCTGGTGACTGAGTTAACGAGGTGCTCGGCGTCCGTGCTGACCAGTTTGACCGAGTGGATGGTGAGGTGCTGGTTCAGGTTGGCACGGCACTTTGCCGCATACGGGCAGAGGTGACATTTATACTTCCTTTCCTCTGAGGAAACACACACAAACCGCAAAGTCATGCACATGTGAGCACAGATATAAACACGTGCACGTACACACAGCCTACATGTTTACTGACTGCTAATAATAACCAGACTGATTACTATAATAACCTATGCAAAATCTTTATGAAAATATATCCTACACCACACACGCCCACAGATATCATTTCTAATCGAAGGCTTTATTTCATCAAGCAAATCCAAAGAACATGCACA
Source organism: Hemibagrus guttatus (assembly GCA_033459395.1). NCBI lineage: Eukaryota > Metazoa > Chordata > Actinopteri > Siluriformes > Bagridae > Hemibagrus > Hemibagrus guttatus. The sequence goes on from JAUCMX010000002.1 coordinate 28,402,860, forward strand.
TTATCTTGTATCCACTGAATGCAGGAAACTTTTCATTTTACTCTTGGAGAGACTTTCTGGATACACCAAACTAAATATAGCTTAGAAACCTGAAAAAGAGTAAAGTCAGTCTACAGACCTGACCAGACAAGACTGTCCTAGTGCTAACTGCAAGCCTGTCCATAAATAGTCTGAAAGTTCAGTTCAGTTTCAGACAGGATGGCTTTGGAAACCTGTACTCTTCTGGGTGACACTCGGATGACGGTAGCATTATAAATCATTAAAGGATTAGGTCTCAAACAGTGCTAAGTGTGTTGAAAGGCTGTGAAAATATTGCATAGAATACAGGACAGGCTTTATGATCACAGCAGCACCTACGCTCTGTAATGGAGGTTTATTGCAGGCTTCCTGTTCAAGTGTTGACAGAAAATCAAATTTACACAATTTTCCACATCCACCAAGATTAAGTCCATTAGGTCTGTTGAATGTTTTTAAAGCTGGAAAGATGGACTACACCACCCAAAATCTTTAGCTCGTATTTGCGGAATAATGCGCTTAAGTTCAGAGTGAGGTGTGGGCGCTGAACGATATATTAACCAATTATAATACATAACTAAATACTGATTCTAGTTAATGAAGATAATGTTACAGATAGCTTAAGATTTTTTGGTGAGAGTAAATGCTAGACAACAAATGTGTCTGCACTGGAAATAACTGGGTAATTGTGCACATTTGACTGTGTGCATTAATGATATGTTTAGGAGAAATGTGTAATAGTAACAGTCTGGATTACTGTATTGATTCTGTGTGTGTGTGTGTGTGTGTGTGTGTGTGTGTGTGTGTGTGGTGCATCTAAGTGGAACAATCACAGTAATTGAGGCAGAATGGCATAATACCTGGAATAATTGTCTACCTCCAGCCTGATTTTGTTGTTTACTGTGAACTGTAATAGAATGTCAAATGATATTACAGAGGGGAATCGTCCCAATATTTTAACACAGCAGCATCTGGAATTAAAATAAGGACTAAGAACGCTGCACGCTTGGCTGATTTGAGTATTTCAGAACTAGTTCAGGATCTTTTACACGACATTCTTTAGAGTTTACACAACAGCAAAAAAGTCAGCGTCGGTTCTGTTGATGTTCGGGTCAACAAGAGGTCAAAGGAGATTGGTTTGAGACGACAGGAAGGTATGGGAACGAATAAAAATGGCTCTCTTTAGCAAGAGCAGAAGACTACATCAGGTTCCACTCACACAGGAACAGGAGGCTATAGTGAGCACGAGAGCACCGAAGCCGGATTTGAAGAAAGATCACGTGATGTGATGTTTTTTACAAGCTGTCCAGATTCAGTGACCCATACAAAGTGTGTGTGCGTGTGTGTGTGTGTGTGTGTGTGTCTTTTTCTCACCTGTGTGTAAGGAAAGGTGTCTGGAGAGAGTTTGCTGACGGCCGAACACTTTACCACACACCGGACACGGGAAGAGCTGCTCGTTGAGTCTCCACTGAGGCAGGCCGTTGCCCGTCTCGCACAGCGGTTTCTCTGAATCTGAGGGAAATAAAAATCAGCACACACAATTCCTTTAGCCAAACACCACACGCTGGTTAAAACACACCTGTTGCAGCATGGGAAATATTGCTTAAATGAACAACATTCATGATCTATTCAAGCACTGGCTCGGATATACTCTCTTCTTTCAATTCATTTGAATGAAAAGTAATAATCTGTGCAAAAAGACCTGCGCCGGTGAGTGAGTGTTTTTGTAAGTGGCCTTGTCTTCCTGCTGTGAGATCGGTAATGATGTCTGTGCATAGTTATTTCCTAACGTATTAGAATTTTTTCAGTGCGCTGCACGTTCTCGTTTCAGTTAAGCTGACTCGCAGTGTACCCCAAAATAAATTCCTCATGCTTCTTCCTATTCCTTTCTATGTGTTTCAATGTAGTTGCCTTGTAATTCTTTATAAGAAACTAAGCAATTAGCTAAGACTTTAAGGGGTTAATTCTGGTTTGGAAATAAATGTGTGAAGCCACTAAAAGGCAATTAGAAACAAGGCTACAAAAATAATGTAATGGTGGAACTGAGCGTTTTCTGCTCACTACAAAGAGGAAAAGAAATGGTTTTAAAAAGCGCGAAGAATTTCCAGAGAAGAATGTGTTGGATGATGATGAAATGCAAGAGGCTGAAAGGTAGGATAGATGTGCAAGATATAACAAAGGTGAAACTGAAGTAGACAGTCCAGATCACACAATCACAAGCAAAACACAAAGCTGAGAATGCTGGCAGGAGTCAAAAACACCCACTAACAAAATACTGGAGGATAAGCATATATATATATATATATATAATTGTGGATTTAAAGACTGGATAATGTCTTTTTTTTCAGTGCTTTATTTAAGAAAATAAAATACTTGGAGGTGTGCTGTTCGAGAAAAATAATCAATAATGAGGTGTTGTGGTGTGACACAAGGCAGAGTTACTGTTACAGCAGCACGTCCTGAGCCGTTAGCCAACAATGAATAATGATGATGTTCTTTCGGCTGCCCCCTGTTTGGGGTCACCACAGCGGATCAGTTGGTCCGCATGCTTCGATTTGGCACAGCTTTTACGCCGGATGTCCTTCCTGACGCAACCCTCCCATTTAATCCGGGCTTGGGACCGGCACTGAGAGTTAACTCTTCAGTGGCTGGGTTAGCTCCCTGCCTGGGAATCGAACCCGGGCCACGGAAATGAGAGTACAGGGTCCTGCTGCTGGACCACCAGGAGGCAATTAGCCAATGATGCATGTTTTTTTATTTATTAAATAAAGATTCTATATAATTTTTAGAAAATATGGAGGGATCTTTTTTTTTTAAAATGAATTGTAGACAAGTCTACATTAGGGTAGCCAACCTGGGAACACCGTCTCTACAGTGAAGCATGGTGATAGCAGCGTCAGGTTTCCTTAGCCTTGGTTGCTTTTCTAGGTAATGTCCTTCTTACCGGGGCATTGGTGGCTCAGTGGTAGGTTTCTTGCCTATCATGCGGAAGGCCCGGGTTCAATTCTTAGCCAATGCATCAACCCCAGCCACTGGATGCAGTGCCGGTCCCAAGCCCGGAAAAATGAGAAGGTTCTATCAGGAAGGGCATCCGGCGTAAAACATTTGCCAAGTTGTTGTGCGGACCAGTTGGTCCACTGTGGCGACCCCAAACAGGGAGCAGCCGAAAGTCCTTCTTACCTGGTCAGTGCGTCAGTGACTTTCCATATTTTAACGAACAAATTTAATAAAACGCCACGGGATGTTCAAATCTTTGTGTTCAGAATAAAGCTTTTTTTGAGAGAGATCCTACACACATTTTTGTCTATTTATGTGAAGCATCCGAATCGATCTTTAGAAAGGAGAACATGTAAAGTGTATGAAATTACTGACCGAGCTGCTGTTACTGAAAATAAATCAACACCTTCTGACCAACGATGCTGAGGTACAAGTCCTGAATAATTATACACCTGTCCACCTCTCAGAGCCTGGAGCTGCATGTCTGCTGTTAGACACTTAACACACCCAGACTAGTGTTTAACACACCCTCTGTCTGTCTGCTGAATCTTAACTGTATAGTCCTGAGACGGAAAGAAGGGGAGAGGGGAGATTGAGAGAGAGAGAGAGAGAGAGAGAGAGAGAGAGAGAGAGAGGAACAGTACTCCACAAGGAGACAGACAGAATTAACCTTCTGATGAAGGTGCTTTGGCTTGGCATCAAATTAAAATGCAGCTCCACGCCTCCCCTCTCTCCCATAGTGGAAGTGGGGGAGAGAGATAAATAAAGGAGGGGATAAATAAATAAATCAGAGAGAAATTCCGTCATCGCACATTGCAGCCCCTTCAAATGGCCAGGTGGCGCAGTGGGCATACATGACTCTTATTCTCACACACGCACGCACACACACACACACACACATAAACTGGCTAATGCAACGCAGGCTTCACACACGATAAACACAGCATGGTGACATCAGCATGACATTAACCCGAGACGAACGAGTAAAACAGCAGACCCGAGATCCCGAGCCAGTTGGAAGTTCTGCAGAACATACCAGCGTGTGTCTGTGGGTGTTTGGAGGTCATGCAAATGACATCTACAGCCTCCTTAGCTTCCTGTGTAGACCTCCACATTCCGAAACTACTCAGTACACGCTCACGCATGGCTCTCAGCCTGTACGTACATGTTCCTGTGTGTGTGTCCCTTCGGACTTGTGGTTCCTCATAAACAGGCCCATTTTTCCGGAGGCTGTCCTGCGCAGCGCAGGCTACAGGATTGATGGGGTTAGGGAGGAGGAGAGGGGAGAGAGAGAGGGCGTCTCAGAGTAGCAGCTTTTTGGCATGTTGGAGAATATTTAATGGTGGCCATTAAAGAGCAGATGCACTGGCCTTGGACGGCAAGCCTGAAGGACGTCTCACCGGTACACGACCCAGCACGTGATGGCGCACCGCAGCCCAGAGCAGCTCTAAAAACCCAAATGAGTGGATGAGTGGAGGGGAATTTGGGCAATCTTATGGAGGGAAATTAAGATACTGAGGTTGAACTTGGTGCTTTTCCTGAAACCTGAAGTCACTGGACCCTGTGACACTGATGTGGGGGTTTTAGGTGCTTTCCTCTTTTTTTCCCCTCACAAAGTAGTTGGAAAATTCATTTAAATATGGGCAGACACATTGATATTTTTTTATCAATTTCAGATACATCAGTACCTCAGGCACTTTGAGACAAGCAGATTTCATGTCTGGGCAATTTTGGAATATTATTTATAGTTTACCCTGGAGGATAAATAAATTCTCAGGGACTTGGCAAACATGTAAGTAGGTCCTGTGTTCTGAGGAGACCTGGCACAAAGTGATATGTTCGACCAAACCAAACACTACTCATCAAGCTGAGAACACTATCCTTACAGTGAAGCATGGTGGTGATAGCACCCTGTCGCCGTAGCTTCTTGGTTGCTTGTCTGAATAATGCCCTCCTTTCCTGGTCATATTTGCAATAATGGATTAAATGGTACTCTTTGGGAGGTTCTGAGTTTTTTTTAATTATTTAATAACTGACTATTTATATTACTATTTAATGACTACATATAACTATTTAATAACTATCTACTAATCCTGATTGCTATTTTTCCAGAACATAGCTTGTTTTGAAAGCTCCTTGGTTTTCATGTTGCTTTTTGTTAAGGTGTTTTCTCCAGAAACAGGTGGATTTACATTGACATCAGGTGACACTGCAATCCAGTTCATTTCTAACTTCATTTCTATGATTTCTCTGATATTTCCTTGTCTATGAGATGAAGCTAATTATCTACAAAAACAATTTCCTATAATCAGATACTACCTATCTTTATCACGAGTGCCAATAATTCTGTTTATTTATGTGTAAAAGCATGTATTATATATACCTCTGTCTGGGTTAGTGTTCACTGGTTTATCTACTTACCTTCTGAAATAATGATGGTGTCTATAATTGCTGATAACTAAGACTAACGCTCACATTTCTTTAACGTTAACCTTGTAACCTGTCATGTTTAGTTTCATAACATTAGTCTGGTGTTAAAGCCGCTGCACTACTTTTAAACTTCAGCTCGGATTAGAAGTAGCATATAATTAAATAAACTACATTTAGCCCGTAATTATATAACGACACGGTGTATGCTACATCTCTCCACTCCATCTGGTCTGAATCACGGTACGAGAGCTTCCATTAAAGCCGCGTGGATGTTTGCCCTCAACTCCGGTGTGTGACTTTTGGAAGCACTAACAGGCAGGAAGCAGCCAAGATTCCCAGAAACCCCTGGTGCTGCTGGGTGACTCATGACCAGTAAGGACCTGTAAGCTGAGACCCGGCGGCTCTGACAGCTTGTTCGCTTAGGAGTGTGATTTATCACACCTTCCCACAATGCACTGGGGCAGGGCTCGTGTTCGGTGTGATTGAACGGAATTCAGTTTGTTAGTCGGTCATCTGCTCTCGTTTTCATTTAAAAAAAAAAAAAAAAAAAAGATAATGCTGGTACTTGAGTGCTAGTTTAGCTAACTAATGCTAATATGTGATAAACAGTCGCTATAGTAATGAATTTGAATCGTGTCTCGGTAACCACAAGCTCGTTTACTGTCTGAGGAAAATTGTGTGTGTGAGGTGAGGTTAACTGTGTGTGAGGTGAGGTTAACTGTTAGAGCAAAAAAAAAAAAAAAAAAAATTCTCCTTCTTTTAAAAAGGAAGTTATGGGGTCACAGGTTTGATAAGTTAGTGACCTCTAGAGCATCTGTTAACCAGACTGGCCCAGTGTGTGTGTGTGTGCGTCAGGTCGTCAAGCGCTTAATGGTTTAATTGGCATCGTTAAGGGCAGAGAGGAGACTGCCTCGACACTCGCAGATAAGTGTAACCCAAGGCAAAGACACAAGGACATGCTCACTTTTATATAAAAAGTGACACAAGCACAGCAGTAAAAATACAGCATGTTCTAATGAAAGCTGAGCTGTTGTAAAGATGGAGGGTATGGCTATGCAGAAATAATGATAATAATAATAAAAAAAAATAAAAAAAACCCGTCAGAGTTCTCGGTGTTGACTGTGGAGTGGGAGTTTCAGCCCACACCGGGTCATGAAGGTGTTAACCATTTAGAAAGAAACAGACACTGAGAGAGTGTGTGTGTGTGTGTGTGTGTGTGTGTGTGTGAGAGAGTGAGAGAGAGAGAGAGAACTTCAGTTGTGTAGTGTGTGTGTGTGTGTGTAGCGAATTAACTCTCAGGGCACCCTGGACATGGAAAACCCAATCATTATTTCATTAAGTGGTGGAAGGAAGCGGGCCAGGCTGCCGCGCACTAATTACCCTCCGCCAGAGGGGCCAGCAGAGATGGGGGTGGGGGGGACACGGAGCACAGCTGCCCAGCGCCAAGGCCTCCGGGCTGGGCATGCATATGGGCACGGGGCCTCCTGGAGCTCTGGAGCCTGGCAGTGGGTGGGGGATTTGTAATCAGCCAGCCAAAAATAAGGGAACTTGCGAGGACCAAAGCAGACTGGCTGCAGCATGTCGGGGCCAATAAATAAATAAATACAATCAATCAATCTATATCGTCAGGGTCTAGGGTAAATATACACCAGTAATAAAAACATCATCATGGTGTTGGTAAAATGAGTCGTTTTTCATTATCGCTCTGTATTAAAACTTAAACGGTTTACATTTTTAAACATAACCTTAGTGAAAAGGGAAAAAAAGGGGGAAAAAAAGGTTAATTTGGAAACAGCCTTAAATAAACGGACAAATTAACCTGTCTACACCAGGTTGTGTGCTGGAGGGATTCACTTCCACACTGTAGTTAGAGTATTGCTGGTTGCGTGAGAGAGAAACAAGACTTTGGGCTAATTAGTGATAGTGTAAAAATGGTAGGGAACAAAGACAGTTTGTACTTCTCTATTGTTCATTGTGTGATTAGATTAGTGTTTGTCCATTATCTTTGATGGTGACATGCTGAGCAGCAGATTTTCCAAATTTGTTGTAAATCCTAGAGGTCTGGGGTGTTACATCTCGGCCAGTCGGAGTTTCTCTCCTAGTGCTGCTGTAGTGAAATTCCAGTTTGATTGGAAAACTCAGTCTGACTCTAACTTTGTACTGCAGTTAAAATTACATGACGTTTTTCACCTAGGTTTTTTTGTCTCTTCATGTCCTTCTAATGATATTGTAGTTTTGTATTTTGCTCGTTTGTCACCTTCTCCCCTGTTTTCCTCACAACTCTCGATAACTTGCCGGGAGGTGGATTTGTGATGCTATATTACCCCTAGGTGTGAATGTGTGTGTGAATGTGTGTGTGAGTGTGAATGTGTGTGTGGTACCCTGTAATAGACTTGCGTCCCATCCAAGGTGTGTTTCTGCCTTGTGCCCAGTGTTGCGAGGCTGTATATCCACCGCGACCCTGACCATGGTACAGCTCTTACAGGAGATGAATGAATGATTAAATGTCTTGCGCTTTTTCTGGTTTATTAAACACTTTAAAAGCTTGCTACACTATTTTACCCACACATGATTCTATACAAAGGCACATTACGTTGTTTGATTTATGATTATTCATTAACAGGCGGGTTTATCTATGACTTTAAAGTGTGAAGCCGGACGACTCGGTTGTCATGACGATGTGGCATCTGTCTGTTTGTGTCACTGCTGCTGTTTCAGCTGTTTGCTTTAAAGGTCTAAAGGTCCACAGCCTCCACAACCCCGGCATCCTCACCCAGTACCTTGTTTTGCACAATTGCAGGAAGGTATTCTGGTGGTAGTGAGCTTTGTTTAGGATCTGACCTGCCCCCTAGTGGACAGAGCTTTTAATCCGCTAGACGTACCAAAAGTATGCAGGTGAGTTCAGGCGATCCTGAATGGTTTTGTCACCCCTTCCAGCTGACTTTAAGTGAAATTATTATTTTCTTAAAAGCTTGAAAGGCCAAGCAACATTACCATGAAACATTCAACTGTTTTTTGGTCATGTTTCGGGTCAGTGTATACATTTACATGATGTTACAATAAAATATTGGAATATGAGTTGTTTACTTAATTCAACTCATAACCTTCTGGTCACCAGAACAGAAAAACAATGGCTCACTATACACGTTCCTCTATGATCGTATTGGAATCAGAAGACTATATTTGCTATATAAAAAATACTTCTGGGTTTGAGATCAAAAGATGAATATGAAACAACGGATCAGAATTTCAGTTTTCATTTCCTAATATTTATATCTAGATCACTTAAACAGCATCTCTGGTTTGAACCCGCCCATTTTTCCAAGTCATCAAAAAATACTGGAACATGTGACTGACAGGTGTTTCTTGTAGCTCAGGTATGCTCTGTTATGTTTATCGTTTAAACAGTTAATAGCTCTGACGATCTCCTTCAGGAGGTTTCACTGCAGTTATTGTTAAAGAAAAATAAAAAATGAATAACAGAGAGCTGTCTATAGAAGAAACGTGAACCATTTTGAAGCTGGGAAAAGACGGGAAATCAGTCCGAGACACTGTACAAACCCTGGGTATAGCCAGTATGAAAATTTGGAATGTCCTGAAAAAGAAAGAAACCACCAGGCAGGGGTGAAGGAATCACAATCCACCGTTCTAAGAACACTTCCATAGCAGAAATGTGGAGTCTGTACCAAACCTCTCATCAGCAGTAAGATCCAGAAAGCCAGATTGGGATTCACAAAGAAATAAGCCACTAAAGTTCTTCAACCAAGATTAGCCTCTAGCAAAGTGACAGAAAGGCCAAAGTGTGGAGAGAGAAAAAGGATCTGCTCATGATCCAAAACATATGAGCTCATCAGTCAAGCACGGTGAAGGTGGTGTCATGGCTTGGGCTTTGCATGGCTGCTTCTGGAACAGACTCACTAATCTTTATCGATGGTGTAGCCCGTGATGGTAGCAGCAGGATGAACTGAAAGTCTACAGAAACATTCTGTCTGACAAATTATAGAGAAATGCATCCTGGATTATTGGGAAGAACTTTATCATGAAGCAAGACAATGATCCAAAACAGTTACTTTTTGCTGTACCAATTGAGCATTTCATCATCTGAGAAGTAGAGTGAAGGAAGAAAGCCCTGCCTGAGCAAATGTATTGGAACAGACAGCCTTAAGGTGAATAACACTTGATATTTGGTTGCGTATCCCTTTACAGAAGTATGGAAACATAACAAAAATGCTAACGTTTAAAGTTAAGTTACTATTTATCCCTAACATTTATTCTTAATGAGCGAGCAAGGAAAAACTCCCTGAGATGATGACACTGGACAGTAAATAATGGACACAAAAATTGTGTGAAAATGAAATGGCATGAAAGCTGAAATTCCGCTTTATATTCATCTTTTTTGTCTTAAACCCAAATGTCCAGTGTATGTGTACATACATATATGTGTGTGTGTCTGTGTGTATATATATATATATATATATATATACACACAACACACACACACACAAACACACACACACACATACAGGCAAGGCCTTGCTGCTCCAGTACTTTTAGACAGGATGTGTGTCATACAGGAATGTGTACCTTGCAGCTGGGAAGCTCGGGCGGAGGAGCTGGCCTCGGCTGGGGAAGAGCTCTTGGAGCGCGTGCTGAAGGGCGATTGTCTAAAGCGGTCGTCCAGAAAAGGGCTGGAAGAAAAAACGTGACGCAAGAACCGTCATCCTTCCTTTCATTTCAGGGTGAGGCAACAGGAAAACAGTAGCAGCGCCTATCGGTGTCAGTGCTCACCTGGTCATGCCGAACGATGTGCTGTCTTTATTTTCATTAGCTTTGCTTACTTTTTCTGCAACACAAAAAAAAACACAAGAGAGCACTGGGGTTAAGCTGGTGTGTTTTTATAAAGCAGACATGTTTCATTCCTCATTCAAACCCGCTGCAAATGGACCATCCGCAGTGTTTTTCACACGACCTCTTGTGTTTTGAGATATAGTGTAATTGTGCACTCTATTTACTCTAGCCTGTGATAGTTTAAACATAAATCCACTAAAGAAAGTACAGTGTTATTGTTTAGGCCCTGGAAAGCCTCAAGTTATTTATTTTTAAGCATATTATTCAGAAATTACCGCACAACTAAGAGCAAACAGTGTGTAGGAATATAAATCTGGATTTCCACAACACTTCTTTTGGAGTTTGGGTGTGGAGAGTGAGGGGTTTAATCCTGAGCCTTGTTCTTTGTATACTGCTTAACAGGATAAAATGATGCATGCCAAATTTACTGCGATAATTCCAAATAATTCCGGGTTAATTCCCACCTGAGATGGCACGTTGAGCTGGTTTCCAGATTTCTGTCGCTTTAGTATCTAGCAAAACTGTTTGCTAACACACCTGAAGCATCATGGGAGACGGGAATATAATGAATGAATCAGCCACGGGGCAAGGTTCACTAAGCTCCTGGTATATATCTTTAGAATGAAGAAAGGAGCCGTGTTTCCCCCCTCGTCCTCCTGCAGGGTGACGGTAATGACCCTGCTCTCTGGGTGACACTTCCTAGGCTCCTTCTCTCTAACACTCAGTGTCACATGACACACCGAGGACACAAGGGTTCTCTGGGTTGCCATGACGATGCCGCAAGAGATACAGAGAGAAAGGGGAGAGAGGGGCAGCGAGAGCCAGAGAGACAGATATACGCAAAGGAAGCATGTGTGAGTGAGTGGGTTTCTACGCCAGAACGTTTGAGAACGTGACAAATGGAAGACCGGACTTTAACGGACAGGGCACACACACACGCGCGCGCACACACACTTCACAGATTCTGGTTTGGAGCATGTGTGTGTGTATGCTGGGAGAAAAGTGATGGTGGAGGATTTTTCTCAAGCTTCATAGGTGCTACATGGAATTTAAACCGGGAGCCATAACTGGCAAAGCGAGTAGCGGAGGCAGCTTTGCCTCAACTAATCCTCTCTCTTCTCTCGAGTGAAAAGCGTGCATCGTTTAACACACACACACACACACACACACTCTGCAGCCCAGGCCACAGGAAGAGAATAGAGCCCAAAAAGGACACACACACACACACACACACACACACACACACACACACACACACACACACACCCCCCCACCCCAGCCATGGAGAAAAGAGGAGAACAGAACACTGGCTTCCGGATGTGCCAGAAACGGTCGGGGCACACCCTCCGTTTGTTCCTCTTTCACTCACCAGACAGTTTGAAGAGCAGCTCGGAGGCCATTTTGACCGATATGTCCTGGGAGAAGAGGTCTTTGTTGGGGCGGGGCAGAGGCTCCGGAAGGCCAGCCATTGGCTCCTTCTTCTCGCATGCCCCTAAAGTGCTGAAGCCTAGCAGGTGAGAAGGGGGCGGAGCCACTTCCGAGGGTGGGTCCACCTCCATGGGCTCCGCCTTTACCGCTGCTTTCTGGACACAGGTGTCTTTGCTGTTCTCTGGAAGAGGCCGAAGAGGAAGAGATGAAGTTTAATCCAGTAGATCATGCTACAGTGAATTAAAAGAAAATAAAAACAATGTTGTTGTTTTTTTTTACTTTTTGTTGCATCTATCACAATTAAAAAAATGTAATTAAATAATTAAAATTTAAATAGTCAGATACCTCTGTCGCATCATCATTAAACAGTTTCATTTGTTAATAGGTCCAAGATTTTAAAATAATTTTCTCAGAATAACAAAAAAAAAAAAAAAAAAATAAAATAAAAATCAGATTAATATTTTATAATTATTTAATTGTATTTGTAATGTTTTTGTAATTGTGCATTTGAGTTTAACTGAATAAAAAAAAAAAAAAAGGTTTTGTAAAAGCCATGTTTTTTTTAGCTCTGTATTTTTTCCTTGTATTTTTTAGATGTGATGTGCTTCACTTAAAAACAAACAAAAACCACCAGATTTGAAAGTTTATCATTATCGATCAGCCTGGTAATGATATCAGCCAATACTCAAGGTTTCAGTATCATTATTGAATGTGGAAATGACAAACGATGTCATCCCATCTATAAAAATAACTTTCAGCAAACATTTTGTTTAAAAACTCCCCTGTAATAAAAGACACTGGAATGATATGGAATGAGAGACACCAAGCGTTTTTTTCCAACGCTGGAACAGAACAGTAGAAAATTATTTCGGATCTTTCCCTCCGATATCTATACACGATGAGACCCACAACTGTGTTGCTTAAGCACAGACACAGATGCAGGTTTTTCTTCTTCTTAAAAAATTTTAAATAAATAAATAAATAAATAAATAAATAAAAATCAATGAATTATACAAATTCGGAGCTTCATTTCCACACACCTTTGACCTCTGAGCATTTTCTGCATAAACTAACAGATTTCATTAGAAATGTGTTTGGGGTAAAAAAAAAAAAAAAAAAAAAAAAAAGGATAGAAATTCGCCATGTAGTTATTAAGCATTTCATTTTTTTTAACGCTTTAACACGTTATCACAGGCCAGCGTAAAGGTGCACTTCACCTTCATACAGCTTCTATGCGAGTCTCATTGTTCACACACTCGTTTGTGTATCGTATGTTCATCAGGGGGAATAAAAGAAGAGCTACAAACAACAGTTTATCTGTAACGTTTAGAGCTGTCATGTTAAACACACAGGTGCTCTGAATCTCTTGAAAACTTTCTGATGTCATCTTGATTGTTGTCATAATCTGCAACTCAAATAAAAAACCTTCACCTTACAACCTTCAAAAACATTTATTAATCTAGAAAATTCTGAAGACTGCTGCTCAAAAGACCTTTTGCTATGTTTAAAGAGGTTTTTTAACTTCAAACATTAAGTGAAGAAGGATGTTACTTGGGGACACGATGTCACTGTTTACTTTGTATATGCATACACTGATCAGGCATAACATTATGACCACCTGCCTAATATTGTGTTGGTCCCCCTTTTGCTGCCAAAACAGCCCTGACCCGTCATGCACTGTGTATTCTGACTCCTTTCTATCAGAACCAGCATTAACTTCTTCAGCAATTTGAGCAACAGTAGCTCGTCTGTTGGATCAGATCACACGGGCCGGCCTTCGCTCCCCACGTCCATCAATGAGCCTTGGCTGCCCATCACCCTGTCACCGGTTCACCACTGTTCCTTCCTGGGACCACTTTTGATAGATACTGACCGCTGCAGACCGAGAACACTCCACAAGAGCTGCAGTTTTGGAGATGTTCTGATCCAGTGGTCTAGCCATCACAATTTGGCCCTCGTCAAACTCACTCAAATCCTTACGCTTGCCCATTTTTCCTGCTTCTAACACATCAACTTTGAGGACAAAATGTTCACTTGCTGCCTAATATATCCCACCCACTAACAGGTGCCATGATGAGGAGATCATTGTTATTCACTTCACCTGTCTCATAATGTTATGGCTGATCGGTGTATATGTGATTAACAGCCAGAATAAATCAGCTTTAACACTTTTGGAAGAAAAGCGCTCTCTGTCCTCTTCCACATCCATAAGCTCACAGATGCCTAGTGTTCTGCTGGTACTGTTGTGCTGCTCGAGAACCCAATTATCTTCTAGTTCTACTGATAAACCAGTCTGCACTGTGTTCCATGGTCTCAGCATCGCTCCACACGTCAGTTCACTGAGTCACGAAGTGAACATCGCAACGTCATGCGGATCAACTGAGTGACTCTCGATTATTAAGCCTTCAGAACCCAGTCCGTGTGATGCAGAGTCTAAAAGATAGACTAAAGAAGAGCTGGAAAGCTGTCAGAATGAGTCGGAGCTGTCCTCACATCTCCTTGACGGAGGGGAAAAAGCTGGAGGTGTCCGTCCTCCTGCCATGAAAAAGAACAATCCATCTGTGTTCCTGAAGGAGGCAGACAATGTGCAATTATCTTGTCTCTGCGTACACGGTATCAGAGATGAACGGAGCTCGGTAAGTCTTTCTGTGTTAGGGTTGGTCATTATTTTCCAGACTTCTTTCTGAAATCATTTCATTTCACTCTGGCCAACATTTTAACACTAAGTCAGACAAACTCCCGCTCTGGAGGAGAAACTTATTTGAGAGTAGTTTTTCAAACGCTGTGTCTGCTGAACAGAATTATGGGATTACACGGAGACCCTGGAGGATTTCCCTCGTATTTCTCTGAACTTTAGGAAACAGCCCTCCTTGTAAAACACACCATTTTTCAGTAGGCATGGTAAGGTATTGCTGCTGATGTGAGGAGGAAAAAAAAAAAAACGTTGTCCACATGTTAAGGGAAAATAATCAACAATAGTGTGGTGACATGAATCAAAGTAATGCTACTTTAACACGTACAGCGACTTGCATTGACAAAGCCACCAGAGATCGTTTCTTTACAATGAGAGCTGATGACGTCTGGAGTCAGGAGCGTAAGCGAGCGCTGGTGAATGGCCGTGGACGTGTCCAGTGATGCGACGAGAACTTTATGCAAATATGGAGCGGCGACTACCAACACGCTGCTTCTCCTTCATGTCATATCATATGATGCAGATTCCTTCAGAATGTTTTCATTTCAGCAGCAAAAAAATCGTAAATTGTTGTTGAGTGGAATATTAGTTGTGCCACTCACCGATAAACATTATTACCATGGCAACTGGTAGTAGGAACGCCTACTGGAGACTTCATAGTACACAGCATCTGGAGACATGCAGCGATAAACTCACTGTGTGTGTGTGTGAGTAGCTTTACTGCTCTCAACACAACGTTATTACCATGGCAACCAGTAGTAGGAATGCCTACTGGAGACATGCAGCGATAAACTCACTGTGTGTGTGTGTGTGTGTGTGTGTGGCTTTACTGCTCTCAACACAACGTTACTTGTTTTCCAGCAACATGACGTCCTGAAGTGTTTTATTCCCCTTGTGACGCAGTGTGAATTTTCATTCAGGTTTTCTGTTACCTTTATTTAATGCAAGTTTCTCGAAATGTCGCAGAAGACATTGTTACCTTTATTCACTTTCTGAAGACGGGCTGAAAAAGCTGCTTTTTTCTCTCCAAAAGATGAAAAAAAAAAAGAGAATGTGATGATTTAACGACTTTATATA